>JAQFVV010007413.1:0-93308 GCA_028023455.1 Epiperipatus broadwayi | reverse complement strand
CTGTTCATATATATATATATACTGCCTTTTCACCCATATTAATAAAAACTTATTAAAGTGATATTAATGTATTTTAAATTTAAATTCAAAATATTTGAAATTTCATCTGCCAGTCTCTCTTGTTTTAAGAAACTAAGAAATTAATCTAAAATATTTGTTCTATATTGTATTGCCATAGATTTATAACAAATGTGTAAAATTTGAACAAATTCTGTAAATATAAATATGTTAAACATTGAAACAATAAACATATAGAGATTCTAACTTAAATAAAAGTTCTCAGTTAGAGCAAACAAACGTATTTAATGACAAATGCTGATACTTCTCTTTGATGAGTTGTATTATGTATTGAGTGTGGTGAACTGCAGAAATAGAGGTTGATAAAAGTAATGATCCAATGGTTGAGCACTTTTGAGAACTTATTGTATTCTCATAATCATAGCAAGATCAGAATATAAAAAATGGAGCCTAAATATGTCTAGCTGATGATATTCTAATTTATGCAAATTAGTGTCAATTTTTGGAGTGGGGAAGCATGGGTCTTTAGATTTATAGCAACTTAAATAAAAGTTTAAATATAAAAATTGTTTTTCAGTTATTATCAAGGCTTAATGCATTAATTTCTGAGGTAGCCATGTGATTGAATGGAGGATTGATATCAAGGTTGTTTTTAAAAACAAAAAACCAATGTAGGCATTAGAATTAAGTAGCACTTTAGTTCATCAGTCAGAAATTCAAATCTGATGTCAAATTGATCTCACTTACAATTATTTCAAGAGCAGTATAACTATATAGATCTTGCAAAAACCACCTACTTTTGCTGAAAGTTGATTATTTCTAATATTCACTAAAAAAGTTGTAGGAAGAAGAAACACCCTGACAGAAATTATCAATTGGCATTATGTATTCATTCATAACTGTCTAAATTTGTGTTAACTCAAAATGAAAAAATTATTAAACTGAAAACTTGGAGATAAAAAAGAAAAAGAAGAAAAGCTAGAAGAAAAATGAAATGAAAATATTAAAATAAAAACCTGAAGTTACAAAAAAAATAAAATGAAAAGAAACAAAAAAAAAGTTAACTTTTAATGAAAATAATTGTTAAACTTGTGTTAACATGAAATGAAATAATTGTTAAACTGGAAAGCTAAAGCTACAATAGAAAAAGACAAGAATGCTAAATAAATGAAATTAATCATTAAGAAATCTATAAAAAATCCTGGAGTCAATAGAAGACTTTTTTCTGCAAGATTTAAAAAAAAAAAAAGGACTAAACAATAAAATTCCTGGTATTACTCATATGTACACATTTAAATTTATAAACACTATTTTATAGAAATAATAAATGTAAATAATGAATAATTCTTTAGTGTTTTGTTTTAAAGATTTTAGGAATGTTCTCACTTTCAAAAGAAAAGGGGAATAAAGGTTCAAATTATTTTTTTTCCTTTATTGTGAAATTTTTTAAAAGTATCATTATTGTAAGAAGTAACTCACCTGGATTAAATATTAATTGATTAAAAAAATTAGATGGAAATAATATTTATAGGTGTTATATGTACATTATAAAATTATATGTAAAAACTTTGGGTTTAGCACATTATCATTTTTTAAAGTTTTTATTTTTTTATTTATTAACTAATTTTATTAAATAATTATTTTAAAAATATAATAATCTCTTAAATTATTCCTCATGTGTTTATTCTTTTAGCAATCTGTTTTGTAAATTATCAGTGATTGTGCAATTGATTTCATCATAGAATTGTGCTTTAAGGATTTGTAGATTATTCCAATGAAATTATTTAATAATAATGAAATAAATTAAGCATGTTTGTTTATCTTGCACACAAGCTTTAGAGTCTTTGTAAACCCAAACTAGTTCAAGCATAATGGTATTTGTATTTGTAATATATATATATAAGTATGTGTGGACATCTGATGATTTAGAATTATTTGGATGGTGTGAAGGTTAAAAAATCACTTCTAAGTCCATATACTTCATTTAATTGAGATTTGATGATGTTAACTGTTTTCTTGATGGTTAGTACACTCATGGCACCAAATAATTAAGAGCATTGATGATGATCAGCACTGATACAATGATTCCAACATTTTTGATGCAGAATTATGGGTTATTGTAATTTTAGCACTTAATTATGTACATATAGATGAAAGATTGGTTATTACTTTTACACTATGCCCTAAATTTGTTACTGGCTAGATGATGGTATGTCTAATTTTATAGTGTACCTCTTGTAATTATAGTAACAAAAGATGATTATTGGCTCTTGATGATTATTGCTGATGGTAATGCTATGCTTTTCACTTCTGTTACTACTTTTTATTATTTATAATGGCTTGGAATTCTGATATTTTGCTCACTTTTTATGCTCTTTAAAATGAAGGTGCCTTAATGAAGATATGTGGAATCATGTCATGATATACCCCATGTCTACACAATTATCAATGGTGTCTAATATAGGCATAATAATATCTTTGCTCCACCTCTGCATATACATTTGTTTGTATTATAAATGGTAACCAGTTATGACCCCAAAAATGATTAAATGCTGGTCTCCAATGCAAAATGACCACACAACTTGAAGCTCAAATATTTTACACCTGAAAAACAAAGGTCTACTTTATGCAAAATTAATAAAATAATAATTATTATGAAATATATGATGAGTATATATGATGATTTGGGTTATATTATTGTTAGATAATCGATTTATAGATTATAAAATAATGGTATAAACATATATGGAAAGAGTCTTCATGTTTAAACTTAGAATGGAAAAAATAAAAAATTTTGGAGATTGGATAAACTTTTGAATGTTGGATTTTGTTTCATCATAATTCCTGTTTTAATGATTGGTGAAGGATATAGTCATCATCTTGAAAATGCAATGGTGTTACGCAACTCTCCAAATTTTTCTAACTCTATGCCAGCCCATTTTCAATTTTTTATATTTCTGGTCATTTTTCATGAACAATTAACTAACTCTGCTCCATGAGCCTTAACCTCCAAGTTTCAAGAAGAAGACATAATTTTTTAAATCATTATATTTAACAGATTCTAACACTCAAAGGAGCCAATCTTTGCAAAAATATTATTTCATATTTAGAGTTTAAGGCAACTTATAGTATTTAAAGTGAGATAGCCATCCTAATACTGCATTGTGAACTTTTAGTCCAATAGATAGATTCTTTAGCCATCTCAAGGTTATAGGTTGCTATTCATTCTTTTTAATTGTCAACAGCCAATCAGATTTCGGGAAAACATGGATTATATGGATTGATATATGAATGTTATTTTATGTATGTATGTATATTTATATAAAAAAAACTGAATGAAGAAATTCAGTCACACATGGGCAAACAGGATAGAAAGAAAGAATAAAGTAAAAAAAAAAAGATTAAACATATAAAAAGAACAGAAATTGAGATAGGTTCAAAGAAATTTAATTCAGGGGGAATAAGTAACAGTGAATGATTGCGTAAAAGAGATCAATATTAATTTTTTTTGCATAAGTTTAAAATTAGTTGTTTACAAATCTATGTGCTAACAAAATAGGGGGGGGGGGTACGGTGATAAAGTATGATCAAGAAAAATTATCACTCAACTGAAGGAAACCAAAAATAGAAACAGTGATAATGTCAATTTAAATTTGACCAACGCTATAAAAGAAAATAGAGGAAAATAATAAATAAAAAAGCAATTAACACACAGTAGAAAAAAGTCACATGTTATTAAGAAAAACAGAGGAAAGCAATCAACTAAAAGAAAAAAGCCATTTAAAAAAGGGAAGAACAAAGTCCAATGCTGTTATAGAAAATAAAGGTAAGAAATCAACAAAGAAAAAATTGAAAAAAGAAAAGATTAGATAATGATTAGCTCCACATTTTATAGTGTATCTCTTTTAAATCCAGTCATAAAGGATGACTATTGACTTCTAATGATTATTTTCTGTTTAGATAATGATTAGGCCCACATTTTATAATTTAAACCCAATCATAGAGGATGACTATTGGCTCTTGATGATTATTTGCAAATGTTATAATACTTCTTTTGTGTTTGTATATACTTAGAGTTTGCCATTCATGTTCTCAAAATATCTTTATCATTTTAAATTTTGGTTTCAGTTTTTTATTCTCTTTTTTATTTTTATTTTGTAATTAGTTCTGTATCTCCTGATTTTAATTTAATATTTCTGATCCATCTTCAATTATTTCTTACTTACTACACATTTCATAGAGTGCAACAATATTTATATTCAAAAATTCAAATCTATTTTTATACTGCTCCTAACAGTAATAAAGAAAGTTTTTATATCTTATAATTTGTCATCCAAACTTTATATAAAAAAAATTCACGTCTGATTAAAAGGCTCCAATAAGCAAACACAATATAATAACTAATAGTTAAAAACATTTCAATAGATAACATTTTCACTTCAGATTTCATACTAAATTTGAACTTTATGAAGTAAATACAATTTTATTCCAAATAAAACCTGATTGTTCTTATTGTTGTTGTTATTGATCATTTTGCATTTCGGAAATTTGTTTAACAATAAAAATTTGATTAAATTTTAACCAATCACATTTTATTAATTATTAATGTGATAAAAACTCTAACCAATCACATTTTATTAATTGATCATGTGATAAAAACTCTGTGAGCAAATAGAAATTTGAAACCTTTGATAAAATTGTGGCATCTTACAAAGGATAGTTTGTTTTAAATGAACAAACAAAACTTGTTTGGGATAAAGTTTTAAAACTTTTATTAAACAAAGGCTGTATTTATTTTCAGGTAGAAAAAAAAATACTTTGAAATACTAAATTTAAAACAACTTATAAAAATGCATTTATTACTAAAAACAAGTCCTTATATTTTTTTTAACTTATTAAACAATTCAAATTACTTTCTAATGTTTTTTTTTTTTAATATTAAAAATCTTTAGAATAAAGGTTTATCTTTTTAATACTGAGAGTTGCAAGAGATGAATTGTTAAGTCAAAGCAATAAGGAAATATTTTTGATTGATTAATCTATATGAGAAAAAGTATATATACAATAACTAATGATTTTGCATTTGGTTATATTAACTGTGGTTTGGGGGCTACCCTTAGAAATCAAAATGATGGAGAGTGCATTTTAAACCAGTATCAAAGTTAATTTAAAAATGAATATAGAAAGAGAATAAAAAAAAGGAGTAATATTTAACAGGCTGGTTTTAGAGATATTATAGTGAATGATTATAGTAATAAGGGAGTTAGAAACTTAAGTACATATAGGCCAATTAGTATGTTAAAATGAATGATATGGCAGAATTATAATAAAAATGTTTTGAATACTCCTGGTAAGCTTATATTGTATTGTGTTGATTTTGTAAAGACTTTTAATTAAATGTTTTACTTACTTTGCTTTATGATAATGAAACACAAAATTTGGATATAAAAAAAGCTGAGATCTCAAGATACTTGAAGTATAGATTAAGTCATTAGATTAAGAGAATACAGAGCTGTAAGTGGATTGAATTGATATCAATTTTTAATGATATTATAAATGAACTTTATATATGGCTTATAAAAGGAAAATGTGATAATTATGGAAAGAAAAAAGTGTAAGCCTGAACTAAATAGATAAGTAACATAAAGATATGAAAGAGAGGAAGTAAGTTGACATGGGAAATAAGATTGCAAAATGTAGCTGGTAAAATGATTAATATGAATTGGAGAGATTTTAGATATCCTTTAAATAATTGTTAACAGCATCAATTCTCTTCATACAGTAGCACCACTTAGTGTAAGCTAGAGTAATCAGTGGATGCAGGGAGGTTTGTGCCTATAATCCATATCTAGTGCCTACTCATCCATTATCCCCAGACTAGTTTTTAGCTGGTGGTTTTTATCAGTGAGGAGCCTTGGGTCTGAGATCACTGCACCTAGATCTTACAATCTAATGCAACTTTCCAGAAGCCATCTTTTATCTCTTCAGTTAACTATAAAGCTATAAGTCCAAGATGAAAACATAATAATGTTTTCAATTCAAGCTTATTTATTGTATAGTCATATAGATCTGAAGCCAGTTGAGCATCTATACAAACCTTCTTGCATACATTGATTACTCTGGCTTGCTACTGTAAGGAGAGTTTTCCTTCTATTTTAACAGTTTGTATAAACATAGGGAATAGTGGTCATATGCTGTTTAGTGGTTTAATACTTTTTGTTGCAATACTTTTTATTAAATTGTCAGAGAGTTTCAACTTTCTAGCAGTCTTCTTCAGAGTTATAAAATACAATTGTTATTACATTAAATCTTATTTATTTATCTAAACAGATAAGAAATTCAATTTGATATATTTATATATTCATGTTAAAACACAAATATTTCCTGTTATTTATTTATATATATTTTAAAAAAACTCCATCACAAAATAAATGTAATCACAATGAATATTAATTCCAAAACATACTCCTCTAATAAAGCACTAACAGACACTTCTTGTAGTTTGGTTTTCACACAGCACTGCAGCTCAGCTGGTCATGATTGCCAACCTAAAGACCAGTGATTGTTTGCAGAGAGTGGCATGATCTCAAGAGAAAGATAAAAGAGGCTTACTTTATCACTAAAGGTAACAACTCAATAAACAGAAAAGGCTCTTGTTATAAAATTTCCAGGACATGGAATATGTAACTATCTCATTTGCATAAATTTACATCGCTCTTAATCAATTTGTTTATTTACAAGATGGCTATGAATATGAGGACACTGACCCTCGAAAGCACTTAGCCACATACATAGATACAAATATTTAGTTCGTATCTATCTGCATTAATATTTTTTTCTCTTCAACTTTGTGTTCATGCATTTTAGTGCGTTTTATATATTTTGTACTTTAGAATAATTAGCCACAAAGTTTAAATTTTTTACTCATTTAAATAGTCTTTAATAAATAGCAGTATAACCTGAATGCATGTTAAGTGTTGAGCATTCTTGTCAAAGCCAATAGATAAACAATTTAAAAAAAAAACATTACAAACATCAAACCTTAATAAAGAAGTTACAAAGTTAACAGTCTAACTGCGCATATTCAAAACAGTAATCAACTGAACATTATTAGAATTCCTATTCATGAAGTTACCATTAGAAATAAATCAATCCACTTTAATTTTACTTTCCTAACATTATATTAACTACAAACTATTTTTATTTCACTAGGATAAAAAACAAGACCAAATAAATGCTCATACTCCAAAAACATTTGTGACATCGAAGAATCCAATTTAGCTTTATCATAACAATACATATGCTGTTTAATCCTTATATAAATGTTTACTCTGGATTCATTGCAATAAACATAAGGGCAATTATGTTCATGGCACTTAATCAAATAAACATTACAAGGACATTCCTTAGAATCAACTCTATCCTTATTAGCGTTCACTAAATGATTTAATATAGTCATTATCATCATCAACCATTATCAATCTACTGCAGGATGAAAATCTCTCCAAGTTTAATTCATCTTCTTCGATCTAGCTTCCCTTCTCCACATCATCCCTGCAGTCTTTCTTATTTCACACATCCATCTCACTTGTGGCCTCTTTCTGGGTTTTTTACAATCTCTTGAAATTCAGTTTAAGATGTCAATTGTCCATCTATTATCAATTCTTCTAGCAATATGTCCAGCCCAACTCCACTTCAGTCTTTTAATTTTTTCAATGAGATCAATAACACCTGTTTTTTGTCTTACCCATATATTGTGTTTTCGATCTCTTCTTGTTACTCCTAACATGCATCTCTCCATACTTCTTTGAGTGGTCTGATGTATCTATATTGCTCTTCTATTAAGTGTCCAAATCTCAGATCCATAAGTAAGAACTGGTAAAACACATTTATTAAAAACCTTCCTTTTTAAGCACATAGGCTTATTTATTTTTAGTATCAAGTTATTTCTACCAAAAGCATTCCAACCATGTTTAATTCTATAATTAATTCTATCCATTAATTTTCTATCTGTATTAATAATCTGACCAAGGTATTTGTAGCTGTTAACTTCTTCTAACTCATCATAATCAATCTTTATTTTCATATTTTTAATATAATAGGTGACCAAAAATATACATTGCATTGTGTATCACATAATTTTTTCATATTTGAGGAATATAAAACAACATTTGAAGAATATAAGACAACATTTTGGTATTGGTAGGAAATTTATATCTGCAATAAGAAATAAAGATGGAATTATTACTAAAAAGGGAGATGACATCATGAAATTGGTAGATTTTTATCAAGAATTATATAGTAATAAAGAACAAGTACCTCCTATATCTATTACATCTTCCGAATTCCCCAGAATTTTAAATGAAGAAGTGAAACATGCAATTAAATGTATGAAGAAAGGAAAGGCTCCTGGTAATGATAGAATTATAATTGATATATTAAAAGAAGCAGGTGAAGAAATAGAATTTTTTTTAGCAAAGTTATATATCAAATGTCTTGTCTAAATGATAAAGATGTACCAGATGATTGGAAGAATGCAGTAATAATATTAATATTTAAAAAAGGTGATAAAGAAGATATTAGAAATTACAGACCTATCAGCCTTTTATCAGTTTTATATAAAAATTTTACCGAGATAATTACAATTCGTCTACAGAAAACATTGGATTTCCACCAACCAAGAGAACAAGCTAGATTTAAAAGTGGTTTTAGTACAGTAGATCATATCCAGGTATTGAGAGAAGTTATAGAAAGGACAAATGAATATGAGTTGTCATTATGGTTTGGATTTGTAGATTATGAAAAGGCATTCGATTCTATACACATTTCTTCAAGTATTAAAGCATTGGACCATCAAGGTATAGATCCAGGATATTGTCATATTTTAAAGAATATTTATAAAAATGCAACAGCAACAATTAGATTACATAATGATACTGGGAAAGTCAACATTGAGAAAAGTGTAAGACAAGGTGACTCTATATCTCCAAAACTCTTTACAGCAGTGCTGCAAAAAGTATTTTGTGGATTAAAATGGGAAACTAAAGAAGTGCAAGTAAATGAAGATTATTTAAGTCATTTAGATTTCGCAGATGATGTAGTTGTTTTTGCAAATAATGCTTCAGAGCTGCAGGAAATGTTGCAGGAATTATCAGATGAAAGTAGGACTAAAGATAAATGTTAAAAAGACTAAAGTAATGTTTAATCAATTTGCTCAAAATATGAAAATAAAGATTGATTATGATGAATTAGAAGAAGTTAACAGTTACAAATACCTTGGTCAGATTATTAATACAGATGGAAACATAATGGAGGAAATTAATCATAGAATTAAACTTGGTTGGAGTGCTTTTGATAGAAATAACTTGATACTAAAAGAAAATATGCCTATGTGTTTGAAAAGGAAGGTTTTTAACAAATGTGTTTCACCAGTTCTTACTTATGGATCTGAGACCTGGACACTTAATAGAAGAGCAATACAGAGACTTCAGACCACTCAAAGAAGTATGGAGAGATGTATGTTGGGAGTATCAAGAAGAGCTTGAAAACACAATGTATGGGTAAGCAAACAAACAGATGTTACTGACCTCATTGAAAAAATTAAAAGATTGAAGTGGAGTTGGACTGGACATATTGCTAGAAGAGATGATAATAGATGGACAATTGAAATTTTAAACTGGATTCCAAGAGATTGTAAAAGACCCAGAAAGAGACTACATGTGAGATGGATGGATGAAAAAGGAAAGTGTGCAGGAGTGATGTGGAGAAGAGAAGCTAAAGATCAAAGAAGATGGATTAAACTTGGAGAGACCTTCATCCTGCAGTGGATTGATAATGGTTGATGATGATGATGATGATGATAATGATATATAAAAGGGAAGGTCATCCAAGGTTTAAAATTCATATTTTAATTACTATTAAACGTTATTGTTAAAATGCTTAACATATTTAAAAAATCAAATTATAGATTTTAAACCTTGGATTATGTACATACTTTCTATATCTTCGAATATAAAGAAATAAGGTGATAGTTGTGTATTCATGAGGCTGAATGCTAACAAAATAACAAAATTATAGACTATAAATTTAAAAAAAAACATCAAATAAAAGATGAAAATATATTATTTACATTAATATACATAACACATTATATTGTACCTTTCATAATTCCAGTGACCACTAACAACTAACCACCTGGCAGTTAATTTCACACATATATCTACCTAAAGTTCTGCATTTACGAATCTTATCACTTCAGTCCTTGACTTGGGGATTATTTCTCACTAAATGCTAATATTCTATACAGTTAAACACTAACCACTATCTTTCCTATTTTCAGACCTGAGTAAATAACTAAAAAAATTGTTTATATTCGCAGTTCAACTTTGCACTGTTCTCACGAGCCTTATCAGGCATATGCAAATAAAAATTAGACCAGTGTGATCTGTTTAAGTTCCTATCTGGCTGTTTGCACCTACAAAAGTTCAGCTTCTGGGATGATGTCCCTTGTAGAGAACAGTTACTATAACTCTTCCAACAGATTTTCTTTGGGTCCTTCCTTCCTGATGTTCCACAACACAACCACAACAACACTATCACACAAAGGGTACAATAAGCTATTGCTCTTTTATGCATAAGCTATTTATATCTTTCCACCATTTTGTATCCAGTATTATTTATTATAAAAGGTAATAATTCTTTACATTAAGCTATCTCCCCCAGTAATGCATCTTTTCACAAATTATCATCAGGCTTTTAATTGTGTCCTTGTACATTCATTTCACATGGAATTAGTCTTTCAAATATTGATTAAACTGACCCTTCCCCTGTATTCTTTTGTTTAATTAATTTAAAATAGTTTAATGGTCTAATTAAACAATACTAACCTTTTTTATACTTAAATCCATTAAGCTTTTCTGATATTATTATTCACATTTCTTTTATCTATCCACAATCTCTATTCTTTTCTATTTTTTTCTACAATTCCTAATCCTAGCTTTATAACTTATACAAATGACAGTTACTAAAGCAATCTTTTTTCCAAAATATAACCTCTCCCCCCCAGAAAATACCCCATTCACTTTTTTATACATAATCTAGAAATCTGTTCAGTTTCCTCTTTTCCTGAATAGCTAGGTCTGTGTGATTTTTTTCTTAATGGTACGCTTTCAACTTCTTTCTGTTTATAAAAATTTGCAAACTTAGGTTTTTTTCTGATATTCTCTAATGGCATTATCAGTTTGGTTTTAATGAATCTCTGCCTTTGGTTTGCACATTTTCTTTTCAGTTTCTAAATTCATCATTCCAAAAATCGAATGTGTCTCTTAATTCCTTACCCTCTAACATGGAGCACATTTTCTTTTCAGTTTCTAAATTCATCATTCCAAAAATCGAATGTGTCTCTTAATTCCTTACCCTCTAACATGGTTTTTGTAGCACCTATATATTACATCTTCACCCCTAATAATTACCATATGATTTGACAAAATCTTTTCTATCCCTTTCAACCAAGTTTTACTCAAACATCATGAATCTATATGGTGGCTCCACTTTTTAACTATGCTCTATCATAATTACTTTGGCCACTCTTATTCTTTCTACTTTTTCTTTTTGTGCCAATGGTATTTTCCTGGCCTTACAGCTAATAGGCTTTGGACAGGGTTTGCTACTATTAGACCTAATTCATCTGCAAATGATTCCAGGAATCTTTGCTTTATCTCTCATCCACTTGATACGTTGTTTGCTGCATTAACTTTAATGGTTATTCCTAACTTTTTAAACCAGTCTTGCCCTATTAATGGGCTGACTTTTCCCTTTACTATATATATATATATATATATATATATATAGTAAATATATATATATATATATATATACTTTTCCCTTTACTATATATATAGGTATTTTTACTTTTTTCTTTCTGTACTTTATAGGAAATATCACATAACCTATCACTCATTGTTCATTTTCACTGACATCTACAACTCTGATGGATGGCTCTTTAATTGATATTTCTGTATATGAGAGCCTTAAGCTGTTTCCATAGCTTCTCTGAGATCAATGAAATTTCAGATTCGCTATCAATTTCCATTTCTACTTTTTTTATTACACATTTCTAGCTGTAACACAAAGTTATTTTGCCTACTTATTCTCATATTATTGACATTCTCAATATTGTCTGTTATGACTCCCTTCATTTTTATTTTTCGCTGGCATTCCTGACTTTTTTCTCACTTTCCTTACACATTTTTCCAAATGCCCTTTCTGTTCACAGTTACAGTACCTTTCGAAATTTGCACTCTCTTTTCATGTGTCCAGCCTTTCCACAGCAAAAACAATTGATTATTTTGCTTATGCTATTGCTTTTATCCCCTTCCTTTTGATCAGTTTTTCCAACTGCAATTTTCTCATTTTCAATTTTATTTTTAAAAAATGCTGCTTGCTCTATTATCCATCATAAGCCACTTCCTTCTTAATAGCTGATTTGAAATTTAAATCTGTTTCCATCAGCAGGTTTTCCCTAAGTCTATCATCTAACAGACCCCAAAATAACTGATGTAGTAGTATCTCATCTCCATAGAAGAAATCTTTTACTAATTCTTTTAAAACAATCCCATACTGTTTTACCGTTTCACCCTTAATTTGTTTTCTACTTCTTAAAGACAACCTGGCTATATGTTTCAACTGCCTGGGGTTAAAATGGTCACTTAATTTTTTGACTATCTTTTCATATGATATCAACTTCTTTATGGGTATGTGATAATACTGATTTATTATATCTATTATGCTTCTCTCTGATAAATACATTAGTGCTTCTATCTTTCTCTTAATGTCCTCAATCCCATTGAGCAATAAAAAATTATCTAACTGCACAGGTTTGTTGTGTATTTATCCATGAGGCTGAGCACCAAAAAATAAAAATATAGATTATAGCTTTTAAAAAACAACATCAAATAAAAGATGAAAATATATTTATTTACATTAATATACATAACACACGTGTGCAATTGTGCCTGCCATAATTCCAGTGATTACTAATAACTTCCACACATATCTTCCTAAAGTTCTGCATTTACTATTCTAATCAATTCAGTCTGTGACTTGAAGGATTCCCACTTGATGCTAACACTCCCAATGGTTAAACACTAACAACTGTCTTCACAATTCTCAGACCTGAGTAAATAACTAAAACATTTGTTTATACTCACAGTCCAACTTTGCACTGTTTTCATAAGTCTTATTAGGCATACACAAATAAAAATAAGATCGGTGCAGTCTGTTTAAGTTTCCTATCTGTGTTTTGGCACCTACAGAGGCTGTCTCTGGGATGACATCCCTCATTAAAAAAGTCACTATAACTTTTCGAACAGCTTTTTTTTGGGTCCTTTCTTCCTGATGTCCCATGACCCAACAGCACCATCACATGAAGGGTAAGAAAAAGCTACTGCTCTTTTACACACACATTTGCAGTTTTATATCTGGTATTAATTATTATAAAAGGTAATAGCTATTTACATTAAGCTATTCCCATCAAGCTTTTAATTGCATCCATGCACATTCCTTTCACCTCCAATTAGTCTTTCAAATATTTGTTAAACTGACCCTTCCTCTGTAATCTTTTGCTTAATTAGTTTAAAATATCTTAATGCTTTAATTAAACAATACTAGCCTTTTCTATATTTAAGTCCATTAAGCTTTTCGGTCATTAAACAAGACAAAACTCTCCATACAGTGGTGCCACCCTGTGCCAAACAGAATAATCAATGGATTATGGAGAGTTTTGCCTTGTTTAGTAAGAATTATGTGCTAGTATAAGAGATGGTGATCATGTAATGTTTAGTGCTTTTCTGGCATTATTATTCATATTTTCTTTTATCTATCTACAGTCTTTTTTCATTGCTTTTAACTACAATATTTTTCTATATTTACATTTCTTTTCTTGTCTATTTTTTTCTGGAGTCACAAAGTCCTTAGCTTTGTACTAAAGCAATCTTTTTTTCCAAAGTGTAATAGTGATAAAGAATATAATGTATGTTTTTAGTCACCTACTATATTAAATCTTTTAGTGAACAATAGTAAGAATAGAGATGATCCTAAGGAACGTCCTTATATTGTCTATTTGATTAAGTGCCAAGAACATAATTGTCCTTTTATTTATTATGATGATTCCAGAGCAAACATTAATATAAGACTTAAACAGCATGTAAATAGTCAAAATAAGAGTCATAGATCACATGACCCTATCTCTTACGCTTGTAAGTTATAAACAATGAGGATTGTCAATTCCTCTACAAGCTTTGTGATAAATGTTTATCCAGAGCCAGCACTTAAAATATCTCTGTCAGGAACCCCTTCCCAAACCCCTGACCTTGGTTTCATGCCTTGGCATTCCTCAGCATGTGTATTGTTACAATAAAGGTAAGTTGGATTCTTCAATGTCATCAGTGTTTTTGAAGCACGGGTGTTTATTTGGTGATGTTTTCAATCCTAGTGAAATAAAAATGGTCTGTAGTGAATGCAGTGATGGGAAACATAAAATTACAGATGCTTGGTTTATTTTTAATGGTCACTTTGTAATAAATAGAAAGTCTAATAGTATTCAGTTGAGTACTGTTTGGAATATGCATTGTTAGACTGGTGGCTTAATAAATTTCATGTTGAGATAGATGTGTGTAACGATTTTTTAAATTTTATGTCTATTTCCTTTGACAAGGATGCTCAGGTCCTAATGTGCATTTAGGTTATACTGCTATTTATTAAATATTATTTATCTCCATATTTTTTGAATTAATATACCTTGTGTTTATATTTATATATTTTATCATTTTTAATAAATACATTTATATATATGTATATTATACCAGTCTAAGGATGGAGATGTTCAGAAAAGTTTGTTAAGAGCTATTAGCACGCTCATTATATAACACTTGCAGAACAAGCTAATTAAATTCAGTCATGTGATGTATGACTTGATTTCCTTGCAATTATAGTTTTGCTCTTGAGGCTTTGGAGCTTTTATATTGCTAAGGCTATTAATATATGATGTATCTGAACTTAGTTCAGTCCCATATGGCTATTTAAGTTAGATAGCTGGATTTGAAGGCATATGGATGTTTAAAATTTCAGATTTTCTACTTAATAGGTAAATATTAGATAAATACTGGGCCTGACCTGATATTTTTAAATCTAATTCCTGAATATCCTAGTGCTTCACTGATAACAGCCAGAGCTAAAAACCAGTCTGAGGATAGGGATATTTGGAAAAGCTTGTTAAGAGCTATTAGCATGCTCATAATATAATATTTGTAGAACAAGCTTGTTAAATTAAGTCATATGATGTATGACTTGAATTCCTTGCCATGTATGTATATGTACATATGTAAAAAACATATAAATATATACTTTTATTTCAATATCTACATATGTTATATATTATACCTATATTAATTTTTATCTATTCATTTATAATTCAAAATTTGCTAATTATTTTTGGATCTGAAGGAAAGTTGGCCCACAGATAGGATATCAATTTAAATTTACAGTTTGTAGTCAAACCATGAGAATTCCAGTATCAATCCTTTAATGGACTTAAGTTCTTACAAGTAATCACCAGCCTCTCATTTACATCTTCTATACCCTTGGATTTAAATTCAGTTGAACAAAAAAATGATAATTTCTAATGTATCTTATCATATTTCATTATTCTACAGTTGTTCTTTGAATAATTTTTGTAATCATTATTTTGTTAATTACTTCATGGGCATATATATTTTTGCATTTAGTAATCATCTGAAATCTGGTCATGGCTGCCTGATGCATTGTTTATGGGTCAAAACACATAAAAATGCCATTTACTGTAGCCTTATGGCTAATACAACATTTATATTGTATTAACCCATTGCAGGCCACTTTACATGACACTGTACAAAAATATTATGGCCTGTTTGTGCTTTGAAACTATTTATGCATATTTGTTCTATTCATAGCTGATTACCATATAGCTTGAGGGTGTTTTAATTGCAAGTCGGTAAAACTTTTCAAATCTCCATAATAATGTCATTTATATTTAAATAATGTTGTTAATTACTAATAATTGCCATATGGTCCCCACCCTTCTCTAAAAAAATGTTAATATGTAAAGAAATGGTAAAGCGTAGTTCGAACACGCTTCGACAAAGCTCTCGCACTAAGTCACGTTTTAGCGTGGGAAAATATACGAGACCAATAAAATGTCTGAGAAGAACGTGCAATTTTTAAACTTTTCAGAATTGCCGAGTACAGAAAGCAAGACTGTGTCCTTTTTTCGGGCACATAATGTCCTCCCAAATATCAGACTTTTTATTACAGCAATAAAATAATAAATAAAAATAAGTTCAAAAAGTCCAAAGTTTGTCTATTTTTTTTTTTATTTCATTAGAAATTGACAAGGGTATTGTGGTATTAGATCTGCAACATAAAGAATTATAATCGTTTAATCATTAAATTAATTAGGTTATTAGATCAAAAACATATTTTAAAATCTACATTAAAAAAAAAAACAATTTAACAAAAAAAAAATACGAAAAGTATTAATGTGAAGAATAGTTAAAATGCGTGTTTAAATCAAATTGAGTGTGTGTTTGCACGTGCATATTCTGCATAATCTATTTTAATACATTGTGCAGGCTTACACCTGCATTTATATATGTAATATATGCGGGATTCGAAACTCAGACTTTCACACGACCTACAACTCTCAGTGCCATCTTATATTGCTGACTCACCTGATCACACACATGTTGAAAAGATAAATAATCACCAATATACGTATTTCGTTTTATACTAGTACTCGTTAAAGTATGAAGATTGGTTATCTTAATATAAAGCTGAGTACTAATTGATGTATGTGTGGAGATGGTAATCTGAACCAACTGATGGGTGCTGGTTTAGCACGAAATTCGTCTATTGGTGATTCTTTATTTTTTCAACATGTGTGTGATCAGGTGAGTCAGCAAAATAAGATGGTACTGAAAGTTGTAGGTCGTATGAAAGTCTGAGTTCGAATCCCGCACATATTACATATATAAATGCAGGTGTAAGCCTGTGCAATGTATTAAAATAGGTTATGCAGAATATGCACGTGCAAACACACACTCAGTTTGAATTAAACACGCATTTTAACTATTCTTCACATTAATGCTTTTCGTATTTTTTTTTTGTTAATTTTTTTTTTTTTTTTAAATGTAGATTTTAAAATGTTTTTAATTTAATAACCTAATAAATGATTAAACTATTATAATTCTTCATGTCGCAGCTCCAATACCACAATACCTTGACAAGTATTTGGATTATCTTTTTTTTTTTTTCTTTTTACACCCCCCCCCCCCCCCCCCCCCCCCCCCCCCCCCCCCCCCCCCCCCCCCCCCCACCGCATTTTTTTTCAGTGGAGTTAAAATAAATTATTATTTTTGTTTACTTTTTGTTAATAATAACAAAGTATGACCCCCCCCCCCCCCCCCCCAAAAAAAGCAGTTTATTGTAGAAGCCAAAAAAAAAAAGGTAATTCAAACGAAATATAAATAAAAGTAAAAAAAAGTTGTTTAAAAAAAAGAAAAATTATTGACTTTTTGTTACAATTATTGATCCGAGGGTGAGGGTGGGGGTTTCAAATTTTTTTAACCCCAAAAAACACAAAAATTTACTTTTGATTTAATAATAATAAGAAAAACAATTTAGTCAACCAAAAAAAAGGTAGAAAAAATTTCGAAACAATTCCCAAATAATTGCGTTCCATTTTTTTCAGCAGGGTTAAAACACGTGACTGTTTTTGTTGACTTTTTGTTAATAATAATTACAGTACGAAAGCCCCCCAAAAAGCTGTTTCTTGTAGAACCCCCCCCCCCTACACACACACACAAAAGGCTAATTCAAAACGAAATATAAATAAAAGTAAAAAGTGAAAAAAGGTGTTTCAAAAAGAAAAAATGGTATATTGACTTTTTGCTTTTTATTACAAGTATTGATCCGAGGATGGGGGTGGGGACTTCAAAACAATTTTTTAAACCCAAACAACACAAAAGTTACTTTTGATTTAATAATAAGAAGAAAAACAATTTAGTCAAACAAAAAAAAAAGGTAGAACAAACTCGAAACAAGTCCCAAATAATTGGATTATATTTTTTCGGCCGAGTTAAAACGTTTTTTCGTCATGAAACAGTCAAAAGTTTTAAAATCAAAAAAATAAACACAAAATTAAATTACCAAAATTTGTTGAATAAAGAAAAATGTCAAGTTAAAAAAAAAAACGAAAATGAATATAAAAATTTGTTTAATAAAAAAGAAATCATGTTATAAACGAAATAAAAATTTGTTTAATAAAAAAAAAATCATATTATATTCAAAAAAAAAGGTGTGGCGGCTGGGTAACGTTACATTTGATGTGTTGTGATGTACTGTGGCTTCTCCTTAAACGAAGTAAAGAATATATCAGCAATTATGCCCACATAAACCTGTTAGCCACTTAATTTTTCATTCCCCACTCTAAGTTTTCCCATATTCTGCTCCATCCTAGTTCCACAACATAATCTTTATCAACTATATGGCCTTTATATCTAAATCTCCCTTATCTTTTCCCAAACCCAGCATAAAAACGAATGCATTTTCTGTATAATTACTTTTTTCATATTTATTCTTCCATAACTTCATTATATGTAACCTTTCTGTTTCCAAGCATTTGCATTCAATTAACAAATGCCTAATATTTTCTATTTCTTCCCTACATAATTTACAGACTAAATCACCCATATTTTTCCATTTACATTTATATTTTTTTGTAGCTAAAGATCCCGTTCGAGCCTTAAACAATAAACTACTTTCCTTACTATTACCATATATTAACTCACACCTAATATTCTGTTTATTTCTATATATATTTAAACTCTTTTTACTCTCCATACTATTTCTCCATCTTTCTAACTCCCTATTCTTTATTAATAAATCTATTCTTTTATCCCATTCCTTACCACTATAACACTCAACAATCCTCCTAACACAATCATCCCATTTTCTGTACAAATATACTGATATAAATTCTTTATCCAAATCTCTTGCATACCGCATTACCTTTTTCACCCATCTTGTTACCTGCCCTTTACTCATAACCCAATTAAATACTACTTTGGCTATTCTTTTATTATCCATAAACTGCAATCTACCAAACATTTTCATTTTACTTATTGCATCTCTGATATGAAAACTTGACCATCCCATTTCTCCTTGAATTGTCTCCTTTGCTGTCCATACATCTGCGTCCAATGCATGTCTTCCTATTTCCCTTTGAACTTTTTCTAAATAATCTAATGCCCCTTTACTAGCACATAATGCATCATTACCATATGTTAACCTTGCTACTGCAATTCCTTTCCATATAATTCTAGCTACATCACATTTATTATATGAAAACACTGTTAATTTCTTTATCAATCCCTTTCTTTTCTTTGCTTCATTTATCAATTTTTTTCTCCCATTTATCCAAATAACTTTTCTGATTACTTAAAATAATTCCCAAATAAGTATATCTATTCACCACACTTAACTTAATATCTCCCAATAAAAATTCTACATCTTCTCTTTCTCCAGTATTAACCATCATTATATTTGATTTTTCTTCACTAAATTTAATCCCCATTTCTTTACTCACCCTTGCACATGTCATCAGCATAACTTCCATATCTTCTCTTCTTTCGGCACACAAAAAAATATCATCCGCAAAAAAAAGACCCGACAAAATATATACTCCCTTACCACCTATTAACGATATCTCAATCCCTCTTCCTAATCTTTCTATTGCTCTTTTCATTTCACTTAAATATAACACAAACAAAATAGGTGACATAGGGCATCCTTGTCTTAATCCCACCCCATTTTTAACTTTAACTGACTCAATATTCCCTAATTGATATATATAATAATTATTTTCATATAATATCTTAATAATATCCACTAAAGCTCCATCCATTCTCAAATTTGCTAAACTTATCCATAATCTATTTCTATTTACTCTATCATATGCCTTCTCTATATCTATAAAACTAATATATAACTATTCACCTGAATTTCTACTCATATCCATAAGTTGTGTAACTACAAATAAACTATCTCCTATATCCCTATCTAATCTAAAACCTCATTGCATTTCCCCCACTACATTATCCCCTTCCATCTATTTTACAACTTTTCTAGCCACCATATATTAGAAAACTTTATATAAAACTGACGTTACCGCTATCGGTCTATAATTATTTAATTTTCTATGATCCTTACCCTTTCCTTTAAATAATAATCTTATTCTTGTATTACTACAACTACTGAGAAAAACTCTATTCTGTGCCTTCTTATTAAAACAAGATAATAAGTTTACTTTTGCCCTATATCCTAAATTCATCACCATCTCTGCTGCCCAACTATCTAAACCTCTTGCCTTTCCACTTTTTAATTTCTTCTCTACCTCATTCAGTTCATTTTTTGCAAACCTAATATTCCCATTACTATATGCTTTCATGTTTTCTATCACTCTATCCTTCACATCTAACATCTTTTCTATAATCATTACATATTTATTTAAGATTCCCTCTAAATCTTCCCTAGAGCTACACTCTATTCCCTCATCATCTAGTAATACTATCTCTCTTCCCCCTACATTTCTCCTTTTAATATAATTCCAAAATTTTTTACTCCCATCTCTTCCACTTTTATTAATATCCTCCAACAATGTACTATTCAATTTCATCCTCTCACTATAATTATCTATTTTAGCCAACTTCTTCTTTTCTAAATATTTTTCCCATTTAGCATTAATATCTTTTTCACTTTCTTTGTTTTTAATACACACTTATATTATCTACATGCTTCTTTCCGCTTTTTACACTTTTACTAAATCTTATTTTTTTATTTTGTTTATTCTTCTGAATATTCTCACCTAAAACCCTATTTGCCACTTTTTCTACTTTTTTACACCAGTCCTTATACTCATCCCCAATCTACTTTTCCATGATTTCTTCAACTTGTATTTTATACTCTTCCAACTTATTTTTATCATTCACTCTCCATCCACATCTTTCACTATTGTTTCTACTTTTACTTCTATTCTCAATCACATTATTAACCATTTCAATTACAATGAAGTTATGATCACTAGTGCATATTTTTTCTTCATTATCAAACACCTTAATTGATTTTGTATAGCATCATCGCTCCAAGCGGATTTCAGATGATACTTGCATACACACACTTCTGACTAAAAACAATAAAATGGTAAGAAGAATAAAAAGATTATTGTGGTTTAAAGTAACAAAATAATTGGATAATAATCATATATACAAAAAGATATGCATCCAAATATATATCTGAAAATCTAACTCTTAGATACATATGTAAATGACAAATATTCAAAATTAGTATATGTGGAATATAATGACCATGTGCTACATCCATATTAAATGATAGATTAATTTAATGTGGTCATGGTGGGTATCATATTAATTGCCACATATATTCAAAATTAGTATATGTGGAAATATAATGACCATGTGCTACATCCATATTAAATGTTAGATTAATTTAATGGGGTCATGGTGGGTATCATATTAATTGCCGCATTATCTGGATAAATCAATATTAATTCTGAATATATATTTACATGCAAACATTTAATTTTTAAAATGATCCAATTTTATTTTAATATTTTTTACGTTTTAAATCAGAAATAAATTGGGTTGCATATACATAATTCCCCTCTGAATAATATTTCTGTAGTATAGTTTGTAATTTGCTAATATATATACTGAATAATGATAAAGATATATGTAAGAGATTGTGATCTAGGCCAATTGATGAGTGCGGGTTCAACATGAAATGTTTATCTCGGGCATCTTAGATCTTTTTTTTACGTCTTTGGTCATATATTTATGATTACATCCCTCCACAAGGTGTTAAAAGTGAACAGAAATCATTCCCTACCTTGCTTGAGAGTGGTGTAATGAAATATTATTCATTAGAGGATAATTTCTAGTCTAATGAGTGACCAATAAAAATTATTAATAATTTCCCCCTCTTTTAAAAAAGAAATTTAATTTTCTTCCACTTATTCATTGCAATAAAATTTCAAGTTATTTTTACATAACTTTGAACGTTCCATCATCAGATTTTCAATGAAATGGAAGGCTGAAGAGTTGTGAGTTGGAATAGTTTGAAGCCTGTCCATTAAAGTATGAAGATTGGCTATCTTAATATAAAGCTGAGCACTGATTATATATATGTGTGAGGATAGTAATCTGGACCAACTGATGATTGCTGGTTTAGCATGTAATACGTATATTGGTGATTATTTATCTTTTCAACATGTGTGTGATCAGGTGGGTCAGCAATATGAGATGGCACTGAGAGTAGTGGGTCGTGTAAAAGTCTGAGTTCGAATCCCGCCTATATTACATATATAAATACAGTTTTAGCCTGTGCAATGTATTCACAATTCATTCAAAATTTGTCATATAATTATTAGAAATATTGAAAATATTAGGTTCTTTAAATAGACAAAAATATAAAATCATTATAAAATATTATTTAAGATCTCTTTTAATTTTAAATTATATATATATAACCCCAAATATAATATAAAATTAATTTTAAATTATATATATATAACCCCAAATATCTAACCTGAAATTAATCTGTTTACACTAAGCGCTCTTGTACTAGTCATGCTTTTCCAAAGTTTGTTTTCATGTATTTTTTATAATACTTTCCATATATTTATTTGTGGAAAATCTAGCTTTTGGGGTTACTGCTTATTTTAAGATTTTAGAGGTTGTGTTATTTATAATTTGCACCAACAAATAATTTCTGAAAGAAAGGTCATTACTGTTACTCCAGTGTTCTCAAAAATATCTTTCAGTTCTCACTTTTACTTCTCACTTAACAGAGATTATTAGTTTACAGCTTAAATGCTTCGTGGTAACACATGGGTTTACAGCAGATAGTGTTATCATTAATAGAAGTAGCTATGCTTTATGAAAATATAACCAAGTCCTTTTAGACTTATTGATTTTACAATCAGTAACAGTTTTTTTAGACTTCACTGCATTTTGCCCTTCGATTTTTCTGCACTATCCACCAGTTTTCAATAATGTGAATGTAATTGGAAACTGCTTTGTATTTTTTTCAAGCTATAAATTAAATATATATAATATTCACATATATTATCTATACTAAATTTAATGTAACCACTAAAGTTTGAAGATTTGCTATCTTAATATAAGCTGAGCACTGATTGTATGTATGGGTGGGAGATGGTGAACTAGATCAACTGATGAGGGCTGGTTCAGCATAAAATACATATATTGAACATCATTTATCTTTTTTCACATGTGTGGTCATGTGTATTAGTTGCATGATATGGAGTACATGTCTGTGGAGAGCTTGAAAGTCTGAGTTCAAGTCTCTTCTGGTTTTATATATATATATATACCCATTGTATTCAATACATCACAAAAATAAAAAATATGTAATATAAATAAAATGTCTGTTAATTAAAACAAAATTGTAATTATAATAAAAATAATAAATTCAGCGGTAATAAACTATTATAAACAATACTTAAATCCGCAGAAGTACTTTCGGTTAATTTCTTAAACCTGCCTCAATTGCCATTAAATTCAATATATATATATATATATTGAATAGTATCACTGAAAAACACTTCTATTTGATCAGGTCAGCAATACCCAAAGAATAGAGAAAAATAATATCATTTAAAACATTGGGTTATATACTAACCTGTAAGTTATTATTGACAATTCAATGTATTTGAAAAGTTTAAATAAAGTTTAAATTTTTTAAGAACATTCAATACTTAATATGATGATGGAAATAGTCTTACAAATAATATTAAAATGCCATCTTTCAAATCCTTCAGAGAAATATCTTTCTAATATTGTTTATTATATTCTTCTTAATTCTACATTGAATACAAAAGAGTTTACTTACATGGATTTGGCAATACAATAAGAAAGATAAAGTTGTAATACTTCATAAAGAGTTTGCCTGAAAATTTGTGATGATAGTATATTATTAGATGTGATATGTTGGACTATTTCCATCATCTATGAGTGCATGTTGAATGTACATAAAATTTTAAAACTTTATTTAAACTTTTCAAATACAAACAACTTGTTAGTAATAACACACAATTAGACAACACAAGTTAGTAATTACACAACCTTTTGAATAGTATTATTATTCACTCTTCTTCAGGGGTTGCTGGCCTGATATGCAGAGTGACAGTATTCGCTTAGAAGTTGAACTCGCACCTTTAGATTCTTGAATATCGAATTTAAGGCAAACCTCTAACCAAAAAAAAAAAATTGAAGGACTCCGGAGGATTTGAACCAACTCTCACATATAAATATATCAAATATCTACTACCCCCTTTAACAGAATAGCTCAGTTGGTTAGAGCATTTTCTTTAAATTCGATAATCAAGAATTTAATAGGTGCGAGAATACTACTTGAAACATTGTGTAATTACTAACCTGTGCTGTCGCATTAATTAATATTATTTTTATTCACGTTTAATTTTTGTTGTTGTTTTTTTTTTTGCTTAATTAAAACATTGACTATACTTTCAAATCATTTTATTTATTTTATTAATTAATTAAAATCAGTAGAGCAAAAGATAAATTACTAATTATTTTTTTATCCAAAATTATAATTTTTGTTTGATAATATTAATAATGCTCATTCATAAAACTTTTTCCTATTATTTTATTTGGATCAGAAGTATGTTTTTAAGAGGCAAGTGAGATAACCTTGGCCTATTATTTTTATTCTAATATTTAATATAACAAAATTGCTAATATGGTTGTTCACATTTTACTTCTAAAAGATGTTCTTAACTAATTTTTGGAGGCAGAAATGTTATCTTCTCTTTTATGCACACATACTTTCTCAAACAATAAAATGACTCATCACATTAATATGAAATATTATCTCCAAAATTATAGTAAATTTAATACGTACAATTATAATATTTTTAATAGATAAAAAAAATATAAATAATGAAATAGTATTATTATTTGCATATATATATATTAGGAAAGATGGGTCAAGTATATCAACCTTCAGGAGCATTCCAATGAATTTAAATTAAAATCTATTAATCATTTTAAAATATTAGCAGATTTTGGACATGATTCAGATTTGAACAAAATCAATATGAAGATAAATGATACACCTTTAAAACCGGCAAGAAAGAGAATGGGTACAAAAGATAAGCAATTGAGCAGTAAAATTTCTATTGAGACAAGACAATTTATGAATAAAAGCTCTTAAATGAACACATTAAGAAAGTTTGAATATCTAAATTTTTGTAAAATGGTATGACAAAGAATTAATAATGATAGAAGAAAATATAATTGTGAATTAGCAATAAAAGCTATAGAAAAAAATAAAAGTAGTAATTGGAATTGGTAGAAAATTTATTTCTCCCAATAAAACGAAAAGATGGAACAGTTACTAAAAAGAGAGATGATAGCATGAAATGTGCAGAAAAATTCTATCAAAACTCAATATCTTGTGAATTGCCCACAGTGTTAAATGAAGTGAGACGTACAATGAAATCTATGAAGAAGGGAAAATCTTCGGGTAATGAAGGAATTACAATTGATATTTAAAAAAAACAGATGAAGAAATAGAAAAATTATTGGTCAAGTTATATATCAAAAGGTGTACCAGATAATTGGAAGAATGCAGTATTAATATTAATATTTAAAAAAGATGATAAAGAAGATATTAGAAATAACAGACAATAGGAAAGAGTAGTTGTTATACTTCTTGAAGAAGATAAAGGAATATTGGAAATAGAGCTTGGATGAAATTTAATTGTAATAGTTGAGATTAGGAGATATAATGTTCTGAAGAAGATTGCTGGTGTAATCGAAACTGTAAACTGTAGAAAAGGGGGGAAATAAAGCATTGTAAAAGTAGTAAAGTGCTTGGACAATTGAATATTATATGGTAAACAAAATTTTTCCCAAGATAATTACAGCTCATCTACAGAGAACTTTGAATTTCACTTAACCAAAATAACAAGATGGATTTAAAAGTGGTTTTGGTACAGTGGATCACTTTAAAGTATTAAGAGAAGTTATAGAAAAGACCAATGAATATGAGTTGCCATTACACTTTGAATTTGTAGATTATGAAAAGGTATTTGATTCTATAAGTATTTCTTCATTGATTAAAGTATTGGATCATCAACATATAGACCCAGGATATTGTCATATTCTGATGAATATTTATAAATATGCAACAGCAACAATTAGATTACATAATGGTACTAGGAAGACTAATATTGAGAAGGGTTTATGGAAGGATGACTCCATATCTACAGAACTTTTTACAGAAGTGCTAGAAAAAGTATTTTGTGGATTAAAATGGGAAGCTAAAAAATAAAAGTAAATGGAGATTATTTAAGTCATTTAGATTTTGCAGATGATATTGTTGTTGTTGCAAATAATGCTTCAGAGCTTCAGGAAATGTTACAAGAGTTGTCAGATGAAAGTAAGAAAGTAGAACTAAAGGTAAAATGTTAAAAAAGACTAAAGTAATGAACAATGAATTTTCTCAGAAGAAAAAAAATAAAGATTGATGATGATGAGTTAGAAGAAAATATCTTGGTCAGATTACTAATACATACAGAAGAATACTGAATGAAATTAATCATAGAATTAAACTTGGTTTTGGTACTTTTGATAGAAATAATTTAAAATTAAAAGGAAATATGTTTATGAATAAAAAAGAGTCATATATTACATGACTCAATTTTTCATTTACAAGCTTAAAAAATTGAGTCATGTGATATAAGACTTTTATTTTTTAATGACTATTTATAGTCTTTGCTTTTAAGTCTTAAGTGATGTTATATTGCTAGGACTACTAATATATGGTTTGACTGAAGATCTCTCAACCCCATATATCTATTTGTGTTAGATAGCTGAGTTTGAAACATGTATGTCTAAAAATTTCAGATTTTCTTTTCAATAGTTAACTTGTAGATATATGCTGGCTTTGGATTAATATTTTTAGATTTAGTGTCTGAAGCTATCCTAGCATCTCACTGAGGAGTGCCAAAACATGAAACCATTGGTCTGGGATTTGGGTGTGGTTTCTGATAAGATATTTTAAATGTTTTCTCTTGCTAGCATGTTATCAACAAAGCTTGTTAGAGCAATTAGAAAAGCTCTTTGAAATATGTTTATGAGTTTGAAAAGGGAAAATTTTTAATAAATATATGTTACCACTTCTTACTTATGAATCTGAGATTTAGTCACTTAACAGAAAAGAAATATAGAGAGACTACAGACTATTCAATAAAGTATGGATATATGAGTGTTATGAGTAATAAGAAGAGATTGAAAATGAAACACATGGATGAGAAAACAAACAGGTGCTACTTGCATTATTGAAAGAATCAAGAGACTAAAACGGAGTTAGGCTGGATGTATTGCTAGAAGAGATGATAATAAATGGACAGTTAAAATTTTAAACTGGATTCCAAGTAATTGTATGACCTAGAAAGAGATCACATGTGAGATGAGTAGATGAAATAAGAAACTGAGCTGGGGTGATGTGAAGAAGACAGGCTAGAGATTGGAGAAACTGGATTTAATTTGGACTATCATCCTGAAGTGGTTGGGTAATGATTGAAAATGAAGATAATGATATACTGGAAAATCATTTGCTGTTATTCATAGAATATTCTTAACATGTGTTATTGATTCATTAGTTACAAAAAACTCCTGAAGATGCCATTAGTCCACATTGCAAATTGATCGTAAATACCTGTAAAGAAGGCTGGAAAAGCGATTTAAATCTGTAGCACGGCAATACGATTACAATATTCCACAAGAAATCACAATATCTACCCAAATGGTTAAAATTATTTACTAACTTAGAGTAGTTAAATATTTTTCATTATAAATTGAACCAATAATTAAATACATTACAAAATTATGCAAGTTTATTGCTTTTCATTTAAAAAGTAGATTGGATGGTTCTTAATATTCTTATTCAAAAAATCGTCTAATCACATAACTCTAAGTTATTAATGTTTTAAGGCAAATTTACTTATATATATTCAAATACCCTATTAATGAAGTCTGCCCAATATTGTCAATATTTTTAACTTTCAATCCTTAGAGATTAGGCGAGCATGACATCGATAATTTTCCAGAGAGGTTGATGATAGTTACTTTCCGAAATACTGAACAATTGGTTCAAAATATTTTAAATTTTTTTAGATACATGGCTATAATATAGCTATATATTCAATGTGTATAATAATTTAGCTGAACTGCCTCTAATAGCAACTGGAGAATAATGTTCTTAACTTTACAACTTTTAATGAATTTTTAACTAAACCATTATCAGCTATGATTTGGACTTGATCTCAAACACGGTTTTTTAAATTCTTTTTCAGCCATTTTTAACATTATTTTTTTTCTTTAAATTTAATTTTCTGGTAAAAATGTGAATTAACATAAATCTGAAGATTATTAGTTCTTAGAACAAACTTCAAAGATAATACCACATTTCCTGTTTGTTTGTTTTCTGATTGGTCCATTCTTTGATCTTAAGGAAGTAAACAAACTTGGACACTCCTCATTGCTCTGATCAATAAAGAAACAACAGTTCTGTGAATAATATTTCTGCAGTGTAATTTTCACTACACCACAAAGGTATTAAAAGTGGAAAGAAACCAGTTCCTAGCTTGCATGACAGAGGTGTGGTGAAATTACACTACAAAAATATTATTCATTATTGAATTATCTCTAATCTAGTGAATGACTAATAAAAATTATTAATATAATTCCATGAAGTGGTGTGTGTCAAAGTTATGAGGCAGAAATTTTGACATTTACCGATTAAACTATATGCATATATTGAACAATGATAGACATGTGTAAGAGATTATGGTCTGGGCAAACTGATGAGTGCTGGTTTATCATGAAATGTACCTCTTGAGAATCATACATCTTTTCACATGTCTTTGATCATTTATTTATAATTACATCCCTCCACAATGTGTTAAAAGTGGATAGAAATTAGTCGCAACCTTGCATGAGAGATTGGATAAGTTTAGTGAATGATTAATAAAAATTATTAACATTTTTCCAAGAAGTGATTTGTGTCAAAGTTATGAGGCAGAAAGTTTGACATTTCCCAGTTAAACTATATATATATATATATTGAACAATGATAGAGATATGTGTACGACATTTCCCAGTTAAACTATATATATATATATATTGAACAATGATAGAGATATGTGTACGACAATATGCTCTGTGTCAACTGATGAGTGCCAGTTTATCATGAAATGTGCTTCTTGGGGATATTACATCTTTTTCACATGCCTTTGATCATATATTTATAATTACATCCCTCCACAATGTGTTAAAAGTGGATAGAAACCAGTCCTTACCTTGCATGGGAATTACATCCCTCTGCAAGATGTTAAAAGTGGATAGAAACCTATCCTTACCTTGCATGAGAATTACATCCCTCCACAATGTGTTAAAAGTGGAGAGAAACCAGTCCTTGCCTTGTATGAGAATTACATCCTTCCACAAGGTATTAAAAGTGGATAGAAACCAATTCTTATGTTGCATGAGAATTACATCCCTCCACAAAGGTGTTAAAAGTGGATAGAAACCAATCTTTCCTTACTTTGCATGAGAATGGTGTAGTGAAAATTACACTACAGAAATACTATTCGTTATTGGATAATCTCTAATCTAGTGAATGAGTAATCAAAATTATTAACAGTTTTGTGGACTTTTATTTAAATATTTATAATCAATTTTCCAAAATATTTCCGTAAGAATCAATAAAAAATATTTGTTTTTAAATATCGTATATTTTAAAAATTTACATTAAACAAATGCTTTAATATGCTTAAAAATCATAATTGTACAATTATAGCTGTCTTTGGTGATAGTTTAATAAATACAATTTGTAATTTTAGAACAGTATTTTGTAGATTTGTAGCTATTTTATAATTACTTATTCAGATTCTAAGATTAAACTTCAAATAATAAAGATTTTGTTAATTTACTTTCTTCTTGTATTTATCACTACAAACTTTCTGGAAACATGTCAACAACATATTTCCTTCAATTAAATTCACAATAGAATTAGAACAAGAACAAAAATTGTAGATGTTCTTGTGACAAGACTCCCTCCTGGAAAAATCAAAACCACAGTTTACAGAAATCCCATACATACAGAAAAATATCATATACATTCAATCAAACCAAATCATAAATCATGATGTTATACTATCAATATGGAACAGAGCAAAAGAAGTTTATTCAGAAACCAGAAATTTGAAAAAAGAAAAGATCTATATAGAATAAACTCTTATGAAAAATGGTTATCCATCAGCTGTAATTAAGAAAGCCTTAAATAGACAACAACAAGAACCATCAAAATGGAAAAAAACAATTTTGGAATAATAGTGTATCCATCAAAAATATCAGACAAATTAAGGAAAATGTGCAACCAGTATAGTATAAGAACAGCTTTCCAGAGCATATTAGAGACTATAAGGAATTCTAACATCTACAAAACCTAAATTTGAAATGCTGAAAAACAAAAACTGCATCTATGGAATACCATTAAATGTGGAAGAATGTATATTGATAGATCAGTCATCTTATTGAAAAGTGATTGTAAGAACACAAACTGAAGATTAGAAGAGAGAAAACAGATGGGTTTAAGGTAGCAGAACATATATGTACCAATGAACATATGTTCAACTGGGAAAATACAAAAATATTAGATAGTGAAGAAAAGGTACAAAGAAGAAAATTTAAAGATGCTGCTCGCATGATAATGATGAACAACCATGTAAGGCATCCTAATGTGATTATACATAATTTGTTCTTAGAAAAATGAAGAAATCAAGAGAAACCTTATAAATAAATATGAAATTTTTACTGATTGTTGCCTTTGGCAGGATGGCTCAGTTGGTTAGAGCGTTACCTTAAAATTCAATACTCAAGAATCTAAGGGTCCAGGTTCGATTTCCATGCTAGTACTGTCATTGGTCAGGCCAGAAACACCTGAAGAAGAGGGAAGAATAATACCTCTTGAAACATTGTGCATATACTAACCTTTGTATTATTACTAGCAGTTGAATATATTTGGATTATTTAAATAAAATTATTTTTTTTCTAAAGACATTCAATACTTAGATTAGATTATAGAAATAGTCTAATATAAAAATACAACTAGAACACCATCATCACAAACCTTCAGGAAAATACTTTCTTCTTAATTTTAGTATAGTTAATGAGTAGGATAAAAATGAAGAAAAAGTTGAACCACTAGACATCACATGATCATCATCTCTTATGCTAGCACATAACTGTATGGCAAAACTCTCCATACAGTAGTGTCACCCTGTGCCAACCAAAGTAATCACTGGATGCCAGAAAGCTAGTCTGGGGATATTGGATGAGTAGGCACTAGATGGGAATTTTATGCACAAGCCTTCTGGCATCCATTTATTACTCTTGTTGGCACTGGGTGGCACTACTGTATGGAGAGTTTTGCCTGTTTAACTGAAGAAAAAGTATTGTTATCATTACATAATTTAATGTAGTTCACATTATTAATGTTTTAATATTTGGAAGGTTCAAATATGAATTTTTAGATTTTTTTTCATTTTTAAATTTAGATTTTTAATAAACTATGTATTTATTGAATTCTATCATAGAATAAATGTTTAAAAACTGAACATTTGAACTTTTGCTTCAAATTGTCATTATATTTTGGTGGAAAATAATTGCCAAAGTTATTTTTGAAATCTTAATTGACTTGATTAAATTAGTTCTGCTCAATTTATAAGCTTATCATCAAAAATGGAAGTAATTCAATCCCATTACCTACTATTTCATATAATTTTTAAATAAATAATATAATATTCCATTATGTAACAGCAATATATTTATTTTAAAATAGGATAATACAAAAAAACTTTTTTGACAAATATTTTTTTGTATTAAAATAGTACCAAACTCTCCATACAGCAGCGCCTCCCAGTGCAAGCTTTAGTAATCAGTGGATGCAAAAAAGGTTATGGATGAAAGTCTTATTTAGTACTTTATTCATCCAATATCTCCAGACTAGTTTCTAGCTTTGTAGCTTTCATCAATGAGGAACTTTGGATCTGAAAACCCTGCCCCTAGATCTTAGCAGCCATTGATTATTAAAGCTTGCACTGGGTGGCACTGCTGTATGGAGAGATTGCTACTGTTTTAACAGCTTGTGTGAGCATAGGAAATGGTGATTATGTGATATTTTTTGTACTATTGTTATAATAAATATATAAAATTATTGCTGTTATGTAATGGTATTTTATATTACATTTTGTAAATTTGTGTTTTTGAAGATACGTTTGGCTTTTTTTTTTTTTATAAATATTTTTATGTGGTTCATACTCCTTATTTAATTCATTTATCTATAATCTCTATATTGTTATCTCTATATAAAGCTGTTTACATTTTTAAAAAAAAAATTAATTACATTAAAAAGGGTCTACCAAAAAATACCTTTTAAAATATTTAAACACAGTCTTTTTTTCTTTCTTTTTTTAAATTAAAATTATTTAAAGAATTATAAAATTTATAATTTTAATATCTTTCTTGTTTATATATACACACATCCTCCTGATATAAGAAGAAGCATCAAGTTAAGAGAGTTCTTTCACTTTAAAGTATTGTCAGGCGTTGTCACTAGGGGGCTATTTCATTATATTTAAATAGTTACAATGAGTTGATATCAAAATGGTGTATATATATTTATATTGTTAATTAGTTAACCATTATTACTTTTAGGCTTGAAACATTATTTATTTTTGGCTTATTTCTTATTTAGAACTTGTTTTAATTTTTTTCTTTTATTTTTAGTAAAACATTATTTTGATATCATTTTCATCTAACGATGTTCTGTGTTATATATATATTAACATCTTGCTTTGTTTTTTCCTATTTATGTATTTATTATACTGTATTTTTTTACTCACAATCTTTAATCATGATGAAAAAATAACTTTTCTCATATTATATCATCATCATCAACAACAACAACAACAACCATTATCAATCCACTGCAGGATGAAGGTCTCTCCACGTTCTATCTATCTTCCCCGATCTTTAGCCTCTCTTCTCCATATCATTATACTTTAATTTACAAGTGTCAAATTTTTTGAACTCATAACTTTAACACCAACCACCATTTCGGATAAATACATTAATGATTATAGCTTACCATTTATTAAACTAGAGATTATTCCTATGTGAGATTAGTATTTTTTAAATATGTTTATTAATATAAGTTTTAAATATATATATATATGTCACCATTTTCACTCATTATCAGTATACTGCAGGATGGTCTTTCCAAGTTCAATCCATCTTCTCTGATCTATAGTCTCTCTTCTCTACATCACCCCAGCCTATTTCCTTATGTCACCATCCATCTCACATGCAGTTACTTTTTATGTCTTTTAAATCTCTTGGAATTCACTGTCAGTCTATTATAATCTTTTCTAGCAATATATCTGGCCCAACTCCACTTCAGTCTTTTTAATTCTTTCAATAATGTCAGTAACATTAGTTTGTTCTGTTACCTATGTATTTTGTTTTTGATATCTTCTTCTTACTCCTAACATACATCTCACCATTCTTCACTGAGTGGTCCACTCCATATGTTCTTATCATAGTGGTTGTTATTATTATTATTATTATTATTATTATTATTATTATTATTATTATTATTATTATTATTATTATTATTATTATTATTATTATTATTATTATTATTATTATTATTATTATTATTATTATTATTATTATGTAACATGTACATATATATCTATTAAATAAATTAACAAATAATATAACACACATATGTATTTTAAATAATTATTATGTAAATAATAGAAAAAACCTATGCATATATATAAAAATATTAAAATAATTTTATAATCTTATACAATTGTATTTTAGACTTCTGAAGAAGACTTCTTGATAGTTGAAAATGTCAAAAAATACTTTAATGAAGAGCATTAAATGCAATGAAGTGCATATAAATTTTGCTATCATTACTAAATTATCCTTTTTTATTTTTGTTTCAATTATTTCTAATATCAATTTTATTTATTTTTGACTCATTTCAATATCTTTATTATCTACCACTTTTGCTACTATTAATCAGTTATCCCATGACAATCAAGATATATTTGTGAGTAATGGAGGCAGTTGTTGATATAATGAAGAGTATTTGATTAACAAAATTGTAAGATACAGTATATTGTAGGTAAGTAGATAAAAACATTTAAATAGCTCATTGCAGGCAAAAGACGGACACCAAGATTGAATAAGGATAATTCTGGACAATAAAATCCATTATATATATATATCACATTAATACAATAATTATATATATATTAAAAATCTGATAAGTGTAATTTTTAAAACATATGTATATATAATTATTGCATTAATGAGATATATATATAATGAATTTATATTGTCCTAAATTATCTGTAATCAACCTTGGTGTCCGGGCTAATTCTTAAGTACAAAAGACTTTCTAACATGACCATAGAGGATCACTAAAAAGGAACAGGTAAATTATGAAAGTTTGAATATTTTCTAGCTAAGAATTGTTTTCAATTACCAATCAATATTTGTTAATTAGTTAGTTAGACATTTGGGCAGTTAGCAGAAACAAAAATAGCTTGATTGGAATTTGAAAAAAAATAGTTTTACGCTGCTCAGATTTGAATCCAAATCGCAAGTGGCAGGCAGCTACTACCTTATAATATCCTTAGACATTTAGTAAAATATTTTTATTATTAGCATGCTTAGAAACACTTAGTAATAAAGGATATTAGATATTTTGCTTTTATTCTTCTTCGCTTTATTCTTACCTGATAAATTGTTTGTGAAAATAAATTATCTTCATCAATATATTGTTAAACAAAGAAAAAATTCATTCATCTCGTTTTGAAAGGAGGAGCTAAAGTGAGAGGGGTTTATAATCCCAACCATAATTTTATCATTGCCAAAAATTGACTTTTTAAAAATACAATAAAAAAATCATGTCAAAAATATAAATTTTAGCTTGATTGACATTATTTTAATTAAACAATAGTATTTCATGCTGATTTTCTTTAGAAAACATTTTGGTTTCCTGGTTTAAATGAAATGATAATCTCTACAGGTGTGTGATAAAATACTGGCAACATTGTCTGATAAGAGAGAAATATTTTTTTAAAAAATATAAAGTTTGGCTGAGAATTTCTTACATATTTACCATATCCAGCTGCGTACCTTCAAAACTCTATTTTATTATGCTCTTTAAATAAATATTTTAAATATTGTTTATTCTTCGTGTGTGTGTGCGTGATATTGCAGTCAATGCTATAAATTCATTGAGAATTCTCCAACCTCTAAAATTTTACGGAATCATATATATTATTATTATTAATTTATAGTACAATAATATTTAAAGATATTTTGAAGAATCTTACAAAATTTGTAAACCAGCAGATCGACAATTTATTTATTTTTCGTTGTTTACTGTATTTTGAAATTGGACTAGAGGATATCTTAGATGAGCACTGGGAGTTAGGAGGAAACAAGAGATACCAACGGTTCTAGACATAAATGGTAACAAGAGGTACCAACAGTTCTAGACATAAATGGTAACAAGAGATACCAACAGTTCTAGACATAAATGGTAACAAGAGATACCAACAGTTCTAGACATAAATGGTAACAAGATCTCCGGACACTATATGATCTTGCATATTGCTAAGTATTATGAAGACTTATTGCGGAAGGTGTTACCTGCTGAACATTGTAATTGGGATAAGTCAGATGGCATCGAAGAACATGGCATTACAGCAGCTGACATTAAAGATAAGCTTGCTCATTTGCCAGTCAGTGTACATCCATGCTGATCATCTCTACTTTGTTGCTACTTAAGTTTATTGGTTGAAATTGCAAATGATTTTTGTAGATTTGTAGTTATATGCTTGAGAAGTTCTATTACTTAAAAAACTTCATACATCAACTGTAAGTGATAACATGCAGATTAATGTGGAACACAATGTTTCACTACCTGTATCATTAGCCTGATCAATGACAATTATCCTAGGGATAGAATCAATGATCTTTATATTCACGAATGCTTTGATTAACTAAGACAAAAAATGCTTATGATTATTAAATTGTTTAATTAAGAGTAAGCTTAAAGACTGGTTTTTTAAACATTGATTATAGTATTTGATTTACTTGTCATGTGAGCAGCTTTTTTAAATTTCATTCTCTTTACTTTTTCTTCTCTGCCCAATATTTTCATTCAACGTATGTTCACTGGTCAAGCATATTTTTGCTATATTAGACACACCTATCTTTGTGTGACTGTACATAATGTACGGAAATTACTAATCAACTTTACTCCTAGAAAAAAGTGGATATTTTTTACTAACTGTTGCCATTGGCAGGATGGCTCGGTTGGGGTAGAGCATTCCCTTAAAATTCAATACTCAAGAATCTAAGGGTTCTGGTTCAATTGCCATGCTAGTATTACCACTGGTCAGGCCAGAAACACCTGAAGATGAGGGGAGAATAATATCTCTCAGTTGGTTAGAATGTTACCTTAATATTCAATACCCAAGAATCTAAAGGTCCAGGTTCGATTCCCATGCTAGTACTGTCACTGGTCAGGTCATCAACACATGAAGAAGAGGGGAGAATAATACCTCTCAGTTGGTTAGAGCATTACATTAAAATTCAATACCCAAGAATCTAAGGGTCCAGGTTTGATTCCCATGCTATTACTGTCATTAGACAGACCAGCGACACCTGAAGAAGAGGGGAGAATAATAAATACCTCTTGAAACAGTGGGCATATACTAACCTGTATGCTGTTACTATCAGTTGAATGTATTTGGAATATTTAAATAAAGTTAACTTTTTTTAAAGACTTTCAATACTCATATTAGATGATGGAAATTGTCCAATATAGAAATACAAATAAAACACCATCATCACAAACCTTCAGGAAAACATCTATCTTTTTCTCTCTAGATATTTTTTTTCATTAATTATTTCACAATACAGTAGCAAGTTTCAACTAAGTATCTTTTTCTAAATTCACATGATGCCTTATAGATGCAGAATTCATTTTTCAGAATTTAGGTTTATGTTTTGTGGAAGTTATAATACTTTGCCTTTGGGAAAAATTTCTGTTATATTGATAGCAGATTATTTTTTGTCTGCCATTTTGGATTTATAGATACAGTACAATACCACATGACCACATTTTCTTATGCTTGCTGAAGCTGTCAAAACAGTAGCAACTTTTTTAGTGCAAACTATAGTAATCAGTAGACGCTAGAATGTTGTGTATTTTAATCATTATCTAATAACTATTCATCCAATATCCCCAGACTTATGTCTTTCAATGGTGAGGAGCTTTGAATCTGAGAGCAATGTGCCTATATGTTAGGATATAATGTACCTCTCCAGCATCTGTCTCCTTCTACCTTTTTATTTAAGTATAAAACTGTGAATTTGATAAAAGACTTTTGTGATATATTGAAAATGGAGCATTATCAATTTCATTATATTGTGAGTCACCAAACTCTCTATACAGTAGTGCCACCAAGTGCAAGCCTTTGTAATCAATGGATGTGGAAGGTTTGTGCATAAAATCCCTATTTAGTTACTACTCATCCAACATTCCCAGTCTAGTCTTTAGCTTGTGGTATTCATTAGTTAAGAGATTGCATTGGAGAGCACTACACCTAGTGCTTAGGATGCAATGCAACCCTCAAGCATCCATCTTTTACCTATTTGGTTAACCATAAAGCTAGGAACCCATATACATTTTGGTATCTTTGGCTTTTCAAAACCAACCATAGAGATCTGAATCCAGTTCAGCATCTATACATTTTGATGTCTTTGAATAGAATTCAAAGACACCAAAATATATGGACGCTGAACTGGATTCAGATCTCTAACTATACAAGCAAATGAGCATGGGTTGGAAACATTATGGTGTTTTGATCTTGGGCTCCTAGCTTTATAGTTAACCAAATAAATAAACAGCGTCTGCTGGAGGGTTGCATTGGGTCCTGAGATGTAAATGCAGTGCTCTCAAATCCAAGGCTCCTCACTGATAAAAGCCACAAGTTAGAAACTAGTCTGCAGATGTTGGATGAGTAGGCAATAGATAGGGATTTTATGCACAAACCTTCCTGAATCCATTCATTACAAAGGGTTACACTTAGTGGCATTGTTGTATGGAGAATTTGGTACTTTATTAACAGCATGTGTAAGCATATGAAATGGTGATCATGTGATGTTTTGATAGTTTTATATTGTGAGTGCATAGAATTCTGATTTTTTTTTTACCATATGTCAAAGCATCGGCCGAGAAGCGAACTCGCAACAACTGTCTGCAAGCAACTGCTTGCAAGGCAGCTGCACTGACTTCTCAGTTACCAAGACTTGACAGTTCTGAATTATAAGCTATAATTTTCATTTAATCTTTCTCTTGCAATAGATAATGTTTCATCACTGGCTATATCTGTGAATAACTTTTTCATGTCAAAACATACAAAAATGTCATTTCTTTTTTCTTTCCTGCTTTTTATTAACTCCACAAAATACTTAAAACCCCTGGCAAAAGAATATATATTATATGCCAAAGAATTAAGAATCTTGGGAAGAAATTTTGACATGATGAATTTTTAGAACTAACAATAAATCGTAAAGAACTTGTTTTTATGGTTTCTGAGTAGACCATGAAGATGTGGTGATTTTCTGAAATATCTTATTGGTGCTCAAACTATTATAAGAATATTGAAATACAAGTAAAATGTGTGTACTTAATCTAGATGTACTTAAAGAGGATTTGAACCTAGACTTTCAAGCTCCTGCAGTCATCCACTCCATCCAAAATAATTGATACACATGACCACATACATGTAAAAAAGATAAATGATCTCCAATATATGTATAACATGTATCAGCACTCATCAGTTGGTCCAGATCATTATCCCCCCACACACACATATATATATAATCAGTGCTTGGTTTATATTAAGATAGCAAATCTACACACTTTAATGAAATAGTAAATTACATATAATTGCTTTAGATATTTAAAAATTTAAATATACTAAACAGCCAAGCATTCCACCCAAAAGTTGTATATTTTCATATGAAATAACTGGTTTATTACTGTTATAATAATTAGATTATCAAGTTAAAAGTAGTATTTTTTTTTTTTGCATATGTCATAGCATCGGCCGGGAGGCGAACCCACAACCGTCTGCAACCAACTACTTGCTTGCAAGGCGGCTGCGATGACCTCTCAGCTAACAACGCTTGACAGTTAAAAGTAGTTTCATTTTTGTTTAAGATAGATGAGTCAAATATTATTGATATTATTTGATCATATTGTTTCAGTTGCCATTTCCAGTTTTAATTGGTTGTCAGTTTACATTAAAATCTAAATTAGTAATTTAAAAAATTCTCATTATATGTTATTGTTCACATCTATACTTCTATGAAAAATTTTAAATATTATTTTTTGTGAGAATGCTCGGTTATTTTGAAAATTATGGGTTATTATATTTAAATTTTTACTCATATAGAGAATTATATAACAGAATTATTCAAATATCTGAAATAGCCTCAGTAAATATTACTTACGTAATCAATGTGCGTTTAATAAATTTATAATTACAAATACCTGAAATATTTTTTAGCAATGTTTGTCACTTTGATCCTGTAGATTTTCTTGTTATTTTTTGTATTGATCTGCAGTGGAGAGTTTTTTATTTTCATCATAACCAGTAGTTTCGATTACTGTTATAGAATCTCTTTGTCAGCCGGAAGAATGATTATAGTTTGTCTCGTTTGAGAAATTTAACAACTTCTTTCCCAATACAGGTAATATTTGACATAGACTTCTGGTGTTTCTCAAGTGTTCACTTTATTCTTCAGCATAATTCTTTTAGAGGCAACTTTTGATCAACTCCCTCAGGTGTAGCCGTTGTGTATAATAAGAAAACGTGATGACTAGAACAGAAGTTTTACTATTTGTTAGATGTTTATTGTTAAGACTTGGTTTATAAGGTTCTTCTATTGACATTCTTTAATTTTTTATATAATGCATAAAATGATTTTTTTACTGACTAAATAACTTATGAAATTATTAATTGGATATAATTGGAATATAAGATTTAATATTTTAAAAAAATCCTTGGCCATTTATTATCTTCTTAATGAAGACTCTTTTGCTGAATAATGTTTTTAACTCTTTGGGAGCAAACTGGAGAGATTAGTTGTAAACTTTAAAGAGAATCCTTTTCATAGAAAATTATTATTTTTTATTTTGGTCACCTTTAGACAATTTTTTTATAGTATACAGCAGTGTATCCAAAAATAACCAGAATCATTCTCTGGTTTGTGCACCTGTTATAGTATATGCTTTTGCTACTACATACTTCTTGCATGAACCTTTCTGCATTAATATGCCAAATGACATCACCATGTGAAATTATGGTGCTATGTAGCACTTTTTTTTAAAGTGCATTTCACATATTTGGTGATTTTTATAATGACTGAAATGTTTGAACAATATGAAATTCTGTTTTCTATTACAGAAAAATGGCAGGGAAAATTGCTGTAATGCTTGAAACAGATTACGAGCAATCTGGTCTTGTAAAAATACAAATTTATGAGTGGTTTAATTGAAATGCTAAATACCTCACATCCCTAAAAAGCATCGCAAGTTAAATCCAAGGTCAAACAACACTCTTTTTTTTATACACAAATGGCATTTTTCTTTTAGATTTAGTTTGTAATGATCAAGCATTTTATTTGCAAGTCCTAAAACACTTACATCAGTGGTTTTCAACCTGTGGGTCATGACCTCTTTGAGGGTAGAACAACACTTTCACAGGGGTTGCCTAGACCATTGGAAAACATATTTTCGATTCATAACAGTAGCAAAATTAAAGATTGGGGGTCACCACAACATAAGGAACTGTATTAAAGGGTCACAACATTATGAAGGTTGGGAACCACTGACTTACATGATGCATTAAAATGTAAACATCCATTCAATCTCACTTTATATGATTTTTTTTTATTCTTTCAAATGAAAAAATGTCTTCTTTTTTTGCTGATTTAGAAGTGGTGGGAAAAAATGCCACAGGCATTAAAAGGCATCATGGACTACTTTGAAAAATTAAAAACTTGTTTAGATTGATGTATTGTGTGGCACCACTATCTAGAGAGTTTGCTATTACTAATAAAACATATATAATCTGTTAGAATTATATCTATTCAAGATTTTCAACTTCAGTGCAATAAAGATTTAATGCAAAATAGGCAACACTCTCTCCATACAGTAGTGACAGTCAAAGCAAGACAGAATAATCAATAAATACCAGAAGGCTTGTGCATAAAATCCCTGACTAGTGCCTATGCATCCAATATCCCCAAATTAATTTCTGGCTCGTGGCCTTCATCAGTGAGGACCCTTAGATCTGAGAGCATTACACCTAGATCTTAGGATCTAATGCAACCCTCCAGCAGCCACCTTTTATCTCTACATAACTACAAAACTATGAGAACAAAATTGAAAACACACAAATATTTTCAATTTAAGCTCAATAGCTTATATAGTCATATGGTCTGAACTCAGTTCAGCATCCATACATTTTGGTGTCTTTGGTTCTTTTATAACCATAGCCACCACCTTCCTATTAGGCAGGATTGGTGTTAAACCTTTAAGCATCACATGATCACTATCTCCCATGTTTGCTCATAACTTTTGTTAAAATAGGCAAAACTCTCTCCATACACTCTGTCTTGCTTTGAGTGGCACTACTGTATGGAGAGAGTTTTGCCTAGTTTAACAACAGTTATGAGCAAGCATGGGAAATAGTGAACATATGATGTTTAAAGATTTAATTTATTAATATAAATCTTCATACTTTTTTAAGTTAAACTTTTTGTTTATTATAACATTTAAAAAATATATATTGTCAGTGTGAGCCATAAATTACAAACAACTCTCTCAAACTTAGCTCATTCACAATCATTCAGAAATTAAATAGGAGTTCTCATCAATTCTATCTTCTTTGGCATTCTTTATCAAAGTTAATGATTTCACAGTCACTTCCTTAATTATTGCATTTCATTCTATTTTATTCAATTACTTTTTTATCTTAAAAAGAAACCAGAAACCTTTCTATTCATTTCTATTACTTTGATATTTATTAATTTACTTTTTTTCTTTTGTTTCTGTAACTTTTTTTTTCATATCCGAATTTTATTGTTTTGTTATAAACTAATTTAAATCTACATTTTTTAACACTTGTTTTACATTTTTACAGCTGTTCGTGGGTTGATGCTTTTGGTAAAGCGTTTCGCTTGGGATCATTCTTGCTCTCAAATTTCTAAGCACTAAAGCCGTGTCTTTTTTTTTTTTTCAAGATTTTTTTTAGTTTCGAAAGGTTTAATTAAACTATAAGTTTGCAGTACAGTACTTAATACTACATGCATAGAATAGACTTGGAAAATACTAGGTGGTGTTAAACAAAGGAAGATATGTGGTTTACATTATATACTCTGTATCTTTATCCCATACTAGAGATGAGAAAAATTACAAATCTGTGTGTAACAGAAAAAAAATGCAATCTTAAAAGTAACTCAACATTTTCCAACTGCTGCATAGGATTTACATCTTTCTATCGGCATCAGTGCATTAACGTTTCTTTTGCTTTTAATTATTTAATTGTCATTTTATAATAGTGAGTCATGTCATAAATTTGAGCAAAGTTGCATTAGTGGCCATATGTCTGAATAAATTTTAGTTGGTGACATTTTTAAATCTCTTATGTATATAATATCCATTTTGTTCCTAAATGTATTAGGGTGTCTTCTTGTGTTTGAACTGTATATAAATGTATATCTGGTACACCATAATGAAAATAATATAAATGTGCTGGTCCGAATGTGTTCATAAATACCCTTTTTAAAATGTATTAAGAACTGTACATATGTTGTAATCTTTATTTTTAAAGATTTTGGAAATATTGCACTGGATATTAAAAAATTTGGGGTAGCTCTGCACCAGCAGTATGTGAGATATAAACAGAGCAAAACTCTCCATACAGTATTGCCACCTGTGCTAAACAGAGTAATCAATGGATGCCAGAAGGCTTGTGCATAAAATCCCTATCTAATGCCTACTCATCCAATATCCCCAGACTAGTTTCTGGCTTGTGGCCTTCGTCAGTGAGGAGCTTTGGATCTGAGAGCACTGCATCTAGATCTTATGATCTAATGTAACCCTCTACCAACCACCTTTTATCTCTACTTAACTACAAAACTATGAGAATGAAATTGAAAACACAAAAAACATTTTCAATCTAAGCTCAATAGCTTATATAGTCATATGGGTCTGAACTCAGTTCAGCACCCATACATTTTGGTGTCTTTGGCTCTTTTACAACCATTGATTACTCTGTTTAGCACAGGTGGCAATACTATATGGAGAGTTTTGCTCTGTTTATCAACAATTAATGTGCTAGTATTGGAAATGTGATCATGTGATGCTTAATGGTTTAACACCAATCCTGCCTAATAGGATAGTGGTGGCTATGGTTGTAAAAGAGCCAAAGACACCAAAATATATGGGTGCTGAACTGAGTTCAGACCCATATGGCTATATAAGCTATTGAGCTTAGATTGAAAATATTTTTTGTGTTTTCAATTTCATTCTCATAGTTTTGTAGTTAAGTAGAGATAAAAGGTGTTTGCTAGAGGGTTGCATTAGATCATAAGATCTAGATGAGGTGCTCTCAGATCCAAAGCTCCTCACTGATGAAGGCCACAAGCCAGAAACTAGTCTGGGGATATTGGATGAGTAGGCATTAGATAGGGATTTTATGCAGAAGCCTTCTGGCATCCATTGATTACTCTGTTTAGCACAGGTGGCAATACTGTATGGAGAGTTTTGCTCTGTTTATCAACAATTAATGTGCTAGTATAGAAAATGTGATCATGTGATGTTTATGTGAGATATGGAATTGAATCTTCAAAATCCAAATATATGTTTAAGAAAAACGATATGTGAATGGGCTTTAAATTAAAGTCTAGTGCTACCATTATTCTAGTGTTTATAGAGAAGGAATGGGCCAATACAACTGAACACTGGCTATCTATCTTAAGTAGAAATAAGTCTAAATTTGAAGGAGTTTTCAAGTCCTGCATAACATTACATAATTTATGGAAAAGAAATTGGAAAAGATAAGAAAGAAGAATGGAAAAAGAGGAAAAGGAAAGAAGAATGAAAGAGAAAGAGAGGGGGGGGAGAGAAAAAAATAACATGTAATTAGTTCTTTTGTGTAAAATGTATATAGATTGTGTGTGTTTTTTTAATAAAGGCCTTACTTAAATTATTAAACATGAGATGCATAAATAGAAAATATGATTATATTTCTGATTCTCTCTGACATAGTTTGCATATGTCTTCAATGTTAATGCATTTCCTTTTATATCTGGTAGAAATAAAGGGTGGGAAGTGCTTCAAGATTTAGTTTTAGGAGAAAATCGTAGTATTCTGGCTCTAATAACCAGTATTTGAATTTTTAGTCAACTGCTTATTGGTTATGTTTAAAAGGGGTTTGTTGTTATCATTGGCTAGAAAAGCACAGATTAAATATATGCCCCAGTATTTCATTTTATTCTTGGGAGAGTAATATATTAAATTGGGAATATATAATAAATGTGAAATTAATTTATCTCAGCAATTGCACATGGGTGGTGGCCTATCGTGGGTGTGATTTTAAAAACTATTTCTTAATATGAAAATATCCTTGCACATGATGATATAAGATTAAGTGGTTTTTTTAATTTGGAAAATTTTTATAGAATGTAAACCCAATCCATTTTGAGATACAGGGTACAGAATCTTAGATATTAATGCCATTTTCTTTCTCCACAGCAATTTCCTACACATTGAGTAAATTTTATATGTAAAAGCTTTTGTGTAAATTATTATAGATATATAGTATGTAACCAGTGACATTTTTTTAACCATTTTTTGAAAACTTTGTTAATTTCACATCTCTATTCACTTATCAATTAAATTTTTTTATTCTGTTTTTTTTTTTCTACATCTTGGTTAATCATCTTATTATTAACCCAGTGCTTTTTTTTTGGGGGGGGGGGAGGTTTTACTTTTATCATTACTGTTTTTACTGTTCCTTCCTTGAACATTTAAATCAGAAATTCTAATAAAAATTGGAAAATATTAATTTTAATATACTTTATTTTATTATTAAATTTTTTACCTTACTATCTAATAAATTTGAAAAATTATATTTACTATCTCTCTTAAAGTTATCAAAAATCTATTTTTGTCTTAGATCTTTATATTCTCATAAAATTTAAACTTAAACTTACAACTGTATTTATGAATGTCTTTAGAAAAATTTAACTTTATTTAAATATTACAAATACATTCAAATGTTAATAATAGCAAGTAGGTTAGGTATATGCATGTTTCAAAAGGTATTGTTCTCCCCTCTTCTTCAGATGTTGCTGGTCTAGCCAGTGACAGTACTAGCATGGGAATCGAACCTGGACCTTTAGATTCTTGAGTATTGTATTTAAGATAATGTTGGCAGGATGGCTCAGTTGATTACAGCATTATCTTAAAATTGAATATTCAAGAGTCTAAAGGCCCATGTTTGATTCCCATGTTAGAGGGGAAAATAATACCTCTCGAAACATTGTACATATTCTAACATGAGTATTATGACTAACAGTTGAATGTATTTGGAATATTTAAATAAAGTTAAACTTTTCTAAAGACATTCAATATTTATATTGAATGATGGAAATACTGTAGTCCAATATATAAATACAACTAAAATACCATCGTCACAAACCTTCAGGAAAACATTAAATGTACTACTGTTAAATTGGGATCTGAATCTATATCAACTCCAAGATATATTCATACTTAATACTTTATCTAAATTTTAGATTGAAGGAATATATAATATCAATAAAATCTATCCTTGTGACTTGGGATTTTCTGGATATATATGATTATTAAATTACCTATTTTTTCTATAAAGCTTGTTTTCTCATTCCTCACTCCTAGTCTATAACTTCTTAAGTGTTTTCCTGTCATGCAACATTCCAGTATAACACTTTTTCAAATTTTTAAAATGATTTTTTTATATATAATTTCTAATTCATCATTGAGTAGACCCAAAAACTACTTTAAGTCAGCCATTTTGATATTGACAAAATTACTATTTGTAAAATTATCTACAATATTATTTTTACTTTTTTACTAGAAAATTCCAAGTTTAAATTCATAGAAAAGATAACTGGTTCTCTCTCTAAGATGCATACAGTGTCATCTATGAATCAATAATTGTTTATATAGTGACTCATTTAGTTATTCATCACAAATACTTTAAAGCGCTAATGTGTCTGGTTCATGAGTTTTGACATGGAATGTGACAGAAGGTTTCATACCATTGCAGATGTCTTCAATACTTTCGTTGCTAACACAAAATGTTGCAAACCATTGGAAAATACATAATTCAACATGTCCTAAAGTCTGTAAAGCGGATGCGCATTAGCCTGATCGTTAATTTACAATTACAATTTATTAACATAGTGCTATATAAATAAATACCTTATTATATTTAATATCTATTTTAAATTGAAAAATCTTGAATATTTACACTAATTTGTTGCTCAACAAGTTATGAATTATTTAAATAAAATTGTAAATAATTGTTAATTAATAAAATTATATGCATTATTTGCTTACAAATTCAGTAATAAATTGTATTAGTATTATTAAAAGTAAACTTATTTATTAGAAAAAGTTGATAAAATATTTTTTTCTTTTCCATTTTTTTCTAAACCTGTTTTTCATTGATACATTTAAAACACGAAATGGCTTATAAAATATAAAAGGAAAACTTTAACTTTACCAAAAATGAAATAGAGAAATAAAGTCTTGAAACTAACAATATTTTTAAGTTAATAGAAAACATGGTACTTTGTGATTAATGATTTCAAAATATAAGAATAAGTAAATAAATAAACAAGTTATAAAATAATTAAAAATATATGATATTAAATGCAGCCTTTAATTTTAAGAAAAGCATAAAATATAACTGGCAATAATATTAGGAAATATTTTTAATTGACATTTAAAATTATAGTAAGAAATATATGTTGTCATTTCATCTTATTTTGGAACCAATTCTATATAAGGATAACTAATCACTAAATGGTGGTACTAAGATCGACAAAATCAGAATGTGGCTAACTGACTATTTCGACAGAAAACAGTTTTGCATTATGTCCAATTAGTAATTCTTTATTATTCATATTATACATTAGTGATTTAAAATTTTCACCATGAAAGTTTAAATAACATGTCAGTTGGATTATTTATAGACCTATCACTAGATCAACAATAGTAGATTTTAATATCTTAAATTATAAGCCTATTTCCAGTATCTTTGATATTTTTACAATATACAATTTTTTAAAAAATTAGATGTCACATGATTTCGATTAAGTTACATTTAATTTGAAAGTGCTGTCCTATTTATCGCTAATCTAGATACCAAATTGTAAATCTTTTTATTTTTTGTAAATCTTTTTATTGCTTTTGAGTAGAAGAATAGAAATAATGATATTCACTGAATGGATACATAGAAATTAGTCCATATTAAAGAAAATGGAAGCTGATTGAAATAATAATGAAAATATTACTTAAATTTATTACTCTCCATTTATATTTGATTTGTTTGCTTATAAACAGAATTTTACTTTTCCATATTTTAAGAGTCAAAATTTCAACCTGAGATTTATTAATAAATATATTTTTATAACTAATAAAAAATACTGGAATATATAAAGTGAAACTTTGTTAATCATTCTAAAAGTAGTTTTATATTCAGAAGGGTTTATTGTTTTTTTGAAGGTTTGTGATAATGGTATTTTAGTTGTATTTATATAGACAAAACTCTCCATACAGTACTGCCACTCTACAAACCAGAGTAATCAATGGATGCAAGAAGGTTTGTGCATAAAATTTCTATTTAGTGCCTACTCATCCAATATCCCTAGACTAGTTTCTAGTTTGTGGCTTTAATCTGGGGATATTGGATAAGTAGACTCTAGATAGGGATTTTATGCACAAACCTTCTTGCATCCATTGATTATTCTGGCTTGCACTGAGTGGCACTACTGTATGGTGAGTTTCGCCTGTTTGAGCAAGCATAAGAAATGATGATCATGTGATGTTTAGTGGTTGTATTTATATATTGGACTATTTTCATAATCTCATATTAAGCATTGAATGTCTGAAAAAAATTATCTTTATTTAAATTTTCAAATTACATTCAACTGTTAATAGCACACAAGTTAGTATTTATGCTTGGAGAGAGAGAGAAAACTTGTTTTTTATAATCTATCAAAAACTTCAGAAAATATTATTTTTTAGTCTGGTATAATGAAGTAATTCAACCAGTAAGGTATAAAGTTTCGTTTAGAAAATATTAACTGTGCTTATTGTTTAACTCATCAAAATTTTTGGAAGTAAAATTTAGCTTTAATTATTCATATTTCATATATATTTCATTTTGAATGATGTTTTAATATTTCAAAATGTTTTTAAAAGCAAATACCTATCTGGAAATTTTCAAATGCAGTTGTAAACAGTTTCTCCCAGAAAATAATAAGAAAATGTGGCAGAAAAACAATAATCTTTATATATTTTTAACTATTAGATTTTTTAAAAAAAATTTTTTTTACCAAATAGTTGATATAGTAATATATAATTTACTGAGTATTTTAGACCTGGGCTAAAAATATAATTTTTAAACAAAATTACATATACATTAAATGTTAAATAATCTATATTATTTAATTTTATAATCAAAATTGACAAAAATCTGTTTGTTTTCCTTTTTTAGGGAATCTATAGAAAATAACAATTTATTCGCCATTTTGTTCTATTCATCTATCTGTCTCTATTTGTAAGTAAACACCTTTTATTTATTTAATTTATTTATTTATTTATTTATTTGGATAAAAATGATTCATTGATTTAATTTTAATCCTAAATAGTTTTTATAATTAGCAATAATTTATTAATATTGCTATACATATTTAAAATATAATAATAAGTCACCAAACTATTAATTTCAAATATGATAATACAAGAATTCTAGCGCCATCTAGCACATGCTTGAGTAATCAGTGGATTAGCAGATGCATTTAAAATCCCTAACCTTCACTGTGTACATTTATTGAAGAAGGTATTGAACTGGTTTCAGATCTACATAACTATTCAAGCAGGTTCATTAGGATTCAAACCTTAAGCTGGTTTGAAATTCAGGGTTTTAGTTTAAAAATAAATCTAGTTAAGAGTGTTTTCTGAATACTTATCTGTATCTCTTCCAATTTAAATTCCAGGCGTCATCTATAAATGTTAAAGCTAGATACCACTCTGTGAATACAGAATTAAATTCTAAGGATAGAAGTATGCATCTAATAAATATTGATTATCCAAAAGACTTTATTTACATCATATAACCATGAAAATATTAAATATAATATATATGTAACATTTTGAAATTATTTTTCATATGACTGGTTTATTAATTAAATGTCAAAGTATAGGGCAATATTCTCATAAATTAAAATACATATTGTCTTATGCTTTGCTTGACTTGAATTTTTTGCCATATATATATACACATATATATGTAAGGGACTTGAACAAGTTTAATATAGATAATATACATGTATTTAAATATATATATATAGTAAAAAAATCAAGTCATACATCACATGATTTAATGTATTAAGCTTGTACTATATTATCTATATATATATTATCCATTAATAATCACTTAATTAGAAAGCCCTTTACCTAGAACAGTAGCTAATGAAATGCAACTGCCCAAGGCCAAGAATTAAAATAGAACTGTCAAATTGTTTGCATTCAAAAGGGGATTCCTCTTTTTAATGCTATTCTAGAGCTAATAAAGCACTGTAGTTTATATTTATAGGTGTAAGAAATCAAATATAGCACACTTTTTAATTTTTTTACTTATTATAATAAACCATGCAAGGTATTCATTGCAAATTTATATAAAATTTAAAAAAAGGCACATATTTTCATCATTAGCTTCATTCATTAATAAATGTAGCAATCATTAACCTCAGGAAAAAAGATAGACAAAAAACAACAAAAGAACCATGTTTGATATCTTATGAAATTATTTTCAATCTCTTCTGTTAAACCTTTTTTTTCTTTTGAAAATTATCAAAATCTTGCCTAAATGCAAATCTTTTTGTGTTTTATCTTTAGCAAATCTTTATAATTAAAACATTTGATATGTAAATATTTTTAAGATATAGAATCTACATCTTCCATGAAAACCTCATTTGAGTTTACCATAAAATGCTTTTCTTCTGCATCATATGCTAAATCTAATAAATATGTAATTTTATCATGAAGCTGAAGAACATATATGTTTGCAATCATAGTTTTAAACTTTTATTTGAGTATTTTAAAATATTTTGTTGAGTCTTTTATGTAATAGCAATAAAGAGTCCAATTTTTATTATTGTCAGTAAAATAAATTTAATAATAACTTTATAAACAGATAATTTATTTGATCTAGTTATATTGCTGTCTATTGACTTGTTAAATATAATAAGAGCATGATGGTGTTTGTGGGGTATCTGAATATTCAACACTGCCTTTCTCTCTAAAAGATATCAAGATATTTAAACTGATTTTATTTTTAAACTGATAATAAGCCGAACATTGCTGAAAATTATTGAACGATCGAATACTTATATTTTTATAAGTTGCTTTCAAAATTAGAAATACTGTAAATTATGAATTGATAACAAAAGTGAATCAAGGACAGATTTCAAAGTCTAAGAGCAAAAAAGTTGTTTTTTAAAAAAACAAATTAATTCCAAATAAAAAGTTCCACTCTCAAACAGGGTCAACCACAAGAGGAGCACAGCAACCACAAGACAGTCAAATCCACACTGTATACCTGGCCTGAAAAAACAAAATGGAAAAAATAAAAACAGAAAAGAAGAAAATTAAATTAATGAAGTTTATTAGTTAAAGATATTCATCATGGATGGCTTTTCTGATTTCCTAATGTAGTCTGGTGAGATATGTAGCCAAGTGATAATTGATTTGGGTTTCATTTAAAAAGTTGATATGGGGCAGCAAAACATAATAACAGATAAAAATTCAATATTAAGTGCATAATTATATTTTATACCACTTAAGGTAAAATAACACAAATTAACTAACCAACAGTAATATTAAAAATAAACATTCTAATTGAATTTTTTGCACAAACTTTATTGCACTTAATAACAAAGAGATCAAGAAAATATAACACATGCAATAAACATCACATGACCACCACCTTTTATGCTTGTGTATAACTGTTGTTAAAACAGGCAAAACTCACTATATATATATATATATATATGATTGAAATAATATTTTTAAACGGTTTATAAACAATTCAAACAATCTTTAAATCCGCAGAAGTACTTTCGGTTACTTTCAAACCTGCCTCAACTTTTATTAAATTCAAAAACTAAAAGCGGAAGCAAACGTCATCAATTCAAATTCCACGAATCTCGTATTTTAATGTTAGAAGCTTGTCGATTTATCAAATGTGTTTTATTCCTGTTTATAAAAATTGCCTCTTTAATTTTTCTTTTACTATGGTTTCTCTCTTCATGAAGAATTTTCACATTTTCAAAATTAAATTTAAATTTATGTTTACGTGTTTTTTCATGATCAAAGAAAACTGAAGATATTAAATCACCATTATTTTTATTTTTTACACGCTTATATAATAATTCATGTTCCTTCAATCTTTTCTCAATGTTGCACCTAGATTCACCTATATATGATAGCATACAATCACAAAAAAAATTTTTTTTTTTTTTTTAATGTCATATATCAAATTTTTTGTGATTGTATGCTATCATATATAGGTGAATCTAGGTGCAACATTGAGAAAAGATTGAAGGAACACGAATTATTATATAAGCGTGTAAAAAATAAAAATAATGGTGATTTAATATCTTCTTCAGTTTTCTTTGATCATGAAAAAACATGTAAACATAAATTTAAATTTAATTTTGAAAATGTGAAAATTCTTCATGAAGAGAGAAACCATAGTAAAAGAAAAATTAAAGAGGCAATTTTTATAAACAGGAATAAAACACATTTGATAAATCGACAAGCTTCTAACATTAAAATACGAGATTCGTGGAATTTGAATTGATGACGTTTGCTTCCGCTTTTAGTTTTTGAATTTAATAGCAGTTGAGGCAGGTTTGAAAGTAACCGAAAGTACTTCTGCGGATTTAAAGATTGTTTGAATTGTTTATAAACCGTTTAAAAATATTATTTCAATCATAATTACAATATTATTTTTAATTAACGGATATTTTTATTTATTTTACATATATATATATATTGCCACACACAGCAAGCTAGAGTAATCAATGGATGTTTCAAGCCTTGTGCATAAAATCCACATCTAGTGCTGGAGGGTTGCATTAGATTCTAAGATCTAGGTGCAGTGCTCTCAGATCCAAGGCTCCTCACTGATGATGGCCACAAGCCAGAAACTAGTCTGGGGATATTGGATGAGTAGGTACTAGATAGAGATTTTATGCACTTCTGGCATCTATTGATTACTCTGCTTAGCACAGGGTGGCACTACTGTATGGAGAGTTTTGCCTTTGTTCACAACAATTATGTGCTAGTATGAAATGGTGATCATGTGATGTTTAGTGGTTTAACACCAATCCTGCCTAATAGGATAATGGTGGCTATGGTTGTTTAAGAGCCAAATACACCAAAATGTATGGGTGCTGAATTGAGTTCAGACCCATATGACTATATAAGCTATTGAGCTTAGATTGAAAATATTTTCAATTTCATTCTCATAGTTTTGTAGTTAAGTAGAGTTAGAAGGTGGCTGCTGGAGGGTTGCATTAGATCCTAAGATCTAGGTGCAGTGCTCTCAGATCCAAGGCTCCTCACTGACGAGACCACAAGCCAGAAATTAGTCTGGGGATATTGGATGAGTAGGCACTAGATGGGTATTTTATGCACAAGCTTTCTGGCATCCATTGATTACTCTAGCTTTCTGTGTGTGGCAATATATATATATATATATATATATATATATATATATATATATATATATATATATATATATATATATATATATATATATATATATATATATAGTGAGTTTTGCCTGTTTTAACATGCAATAATAAAAGTAATATGAATAAACATGCTAAAACACAGGTGTTGGTGAAGCTAATTATAGATAATAAAATTTATAACTGAATGCTATGATTATAAGAAGGCAAATTTTTTAAAAAGCACTCAGCCATTAATTTTATTACCTGTAAAAGGCTTCACCAATACCTGCATTTAGACACATTACTTGCATAACTGGGAAGTTTATATTTTTCTTATTATTACAACAATAAAAATAATTAGTGGACCAAGGTATTCCCAATACATATGTATGTTGATGTTTCATGATTAGGCCACTGAAAGAAGCAGAATCTTTAGAAACTCTTTGTTGTCAGAATTTATTACCTGTTCATTTCTTGCACTGATAGTGAAATCTCATGTTGCATTGCATTATTGTAGCAAGTTGCACTTCATTTCCAGTACAACGAATATTTTGATGCACATTAGGGTAAATGTAAATTTAAATACATCATGTATATACTCAGATCAAAATGCGGATTTGTGGAATTCCTGTAGAAATAATGTTACTACGTTTCTTATAATGTACATATAAAAAAATGAGTGAAGCTGCTGTTTTTCTTTATTAGCTTCTAATTATCTGCATTAGAGTTGGCCAATGGGTAGTTACGGTCATAATTTCATTACCAGAGTACATTTAATTATTAAATATCCAATATCTTTACTTAATTTCAGTTCACATAGACTTATTAAAATATCTCTCTGGATGTCATAAAAGAAAATTGAATGAAGAGAAAAAGAAGCAATTAGAATTGTTTTCATGACACAAAATAAATCTCATAAAAATGAAACAATATTCAGAAATTCAGGTAATAAAGAACAGCACCAAATGGAAGAAGCGACACAAGTTGAGAATCAGAATGCAGAAATTATAAAAAGAAAAAAGATTGATATGTAAGTTAGAGGGAATTATTCAAATTGGCATCCATAATGTTGAAATTGGTCAAAAATATTGTATTGTTTGAAAGAATAAATGTTTATATAGAAGAAATTGTAATTCCCATTAATTTGATAAATTAATACATAATACCAGCAATAGTGATCCTGTGACTATAAATGGCCGAGGTTTATGGTCAGATAAATTACAATGTGTCAAAGCTGGAACTAAGCAAGATGTTTTCCTAAAGGTTTGTGACTATTTGCATTTTTATACTGGACTATTTCCATCATCTAATATGAGTATCAAATGTCTTTAGAAAATTTTAACTTTTATTTAAATATTCCAAATACATTCAACTGTTAGTAATATCACATCAAACAGGTTAGTATATGCACAATGTTTTGAGGGGTATTATTCTCCCCTCTTCTTCAGGTGTTTCTGGCCTGACCAGTGACAGTACTAGCATGGGATTTGAACCTGGACTCTTAGATTCTTGAGTGTTGAATTTTTAAGGCAACGCTCTAACCAACTGAGCCATCCTGTCAACGGCAACAGTCAGTAGAAATTTCATACTCATATTAGATGATGAAAATAGTCCAATATTAAAATACAACTAAGCAAGAAGATCAACGAAATTTTCCTAAAAGTATTGAATGTAGATTTTCTCTATACTTATTACTTTAAAACTATGCCAAATACTGAAAAACAGCATCATGGGTAATTTATTCAAATATTTTTGTTGTATATTATTTTTCTAAAAATAGAAACTAATATATATGGTTTATAGATGTTTTTCATAATTGAGGAAAATTGATATGAATAATTCAAAATCATGAATTTTCCATTAGTCACCTTAATTTTTTTGTTGTATGTCAGGAATTGTAAAATGATTTAATTTTAATTCCACTATTGATTATACGAGTAAAATGATATATGTAATGAAACAGAATGTCTTAGATCACTATTTTGAGATGTTATTTTATTTTTATCTAATAATAATAATCTTCCATTACTGATGAAAAAATAGGCATTTTGACACTATATTAATGGATCGTACAAATAGAATTAAAAATGCAAAGAAAAGAATTGGGCTGATTTCTCATTTGAATGAAGTAAATGAGAAAAATCTATTTATTGAGTTACTTAGAGAGAAATTGCATTCGGTTATTTTAAAAAAGCTTAGAAATATGATAAAGGGAACTAATAATATTGAAAGGAAAACAGAAATAATAAGACTGATATATAATGTTAAGAAAGAAAATACATGAAAATAAAGTTGTATGTAACTTGGACACTTAAGTAAGAATAGTACAAAGACTTCAGAGCATTCAGGGAAGTATGGACTAGCAAGAAAAGATCGAAAATGAAATACATGAATGAGAGAACAAACAACTATCATTGAGATTATTAAAAGCAATTAAGAGAGTTAAATTAAACTGTCTGGATATATTGCTAAAAGCGATAATAATAAATGGACAGATTAAAGTTTTAAATTGGATCATAAGAAATTGTAAAACATCTTGAAAGATACTACATTGAGATAGGATGACTGAAATAAAAAAGTTTCCTAAGCTTAGAGAGATCTTCCTGCAATGCATTGAAAATAATTGAAATTAGTGATGATGATGATGATGAATTCATAACATGTTTAAGATGCCTCCCTCATCCCCTCCCCAAATTTTATGATTTTTCTATTTTAAAGCAGCTTTTGAAAATCAAGATTGAAAAATGGAGATATCAAGATACATGTTGTTATTACAGTCATCTTTGAATTATGCAAAATTATGCATGATACTTGTTTCTGTAATTAATACTTGACTAATAATAATGAATAATAAATTATAATGAGACTTTTAATACATTGTACAGGCTTAAACCTACATTTATATATGTAATATTTGCGGGATTCGAACTCAGACTTTCACACGACCCACCACTCTCAGTGCCATCTCATATTGCTGACCCACCTGATCACACTCATTTTTAATAAATGACGTAAGTTCTTTGCTATATTATTAACGCCACAAATTATTTTTTCTAAAATAATAAAAGACGACCATTGATCAATATATATATATATGTAATGAAAAGTAAGAACGCAATAATCAATTCTCTTGGCAAGGAATTAGAAAAAGGCAAACTCTTTTGTCATTTACCTTTTCTCTTTCTTTTTTTTTTTAATCATTGGTCAATCAATTTTTATTATTATTAAAAGAGGTAGGATAGTAAAAAAAGAGATAATATTTATGATGGAGAGGTGGAGAGGAAGGGGTACAAAAAGAAGACATTTTCTAACAAATGCTAGTGTAAGTCAATTAAAGAATTGACAAGATTATGCAAGCGACTTTTACTTAAATTGAATTTAACAGACTCTGATTAATGTACCTATGGCCATATATAAAACATGAAACCTATGGATAATGATTATCTAATTGTCATATAGTGTCAATAAAATCAAAGGCATTAATGAAGCTGTAAGCAAACATATCTCTTTGTTGAGTTTGTTTGCTGCCTTTAATTATTTACCTGAAGAGTTGTGATGATGGTATATTAGATGTGATTATATAAAAACAGGCAAAACTCTCCATACAGTAGTGCCACCCAGTGCAAGCCAGAGTAATCAATGGATGCCAGAAGGCTTGTGCATAAAATTCCTATCTAGGGCCTATTCATCCAATATCACCAGACTAGGTTCTAGCTTATGGCTTTAATTAGTGAGGAGCCTTGGATCTGAGAGCACTGCACCTAAATCTTAGGATCTAATGCAACCCTCCAAGGCTCCTTGCTAATGAAAGCCACAAGCTAGAAACTGGTCTGGGGATATTGTATGAGTAGGCACTAGGTAGATATTTTATGCATAAACCTTCTGGAATCCATTGATTGCTCTGGCTTGCACAGAATGGCACTACTGTATGGAGAGTTTTGCATTTTTAATAACAGTTATGAACAAGCATAAAAAATGGTGATCATGTGATGTGATTATATGCTGGATTTTTTCCATCATCTGTCATTAAATGTTGAATGTCTGGGAAATTTAAAACTTTTCAAATGCAAACTATTGTCTGTAATAACATACAAATAGACAACACAGGTTAGTACTGACATAACATTTTGATGAATATTATTCTCCACTCTTCTTAAGGTGTTGCTGCCTTGACCAGTGGCAATAATAGCATAGGGATCAAACTACACCTTTACATTACTGAATTTACTTTTAAGGTATTGTTCCAAACAACTGAGGTTTCTGGTTAGAGAATTGCTTTAAATTTTCGATATTCAAGAATCTAAAGGTGTAAGTATGACTCCTAGGCTAGCATAATGATTGGTCAGACCAGCAACTTTTAAAGAAGAGTGGAAATAATATGATGTGAAATGTGTAATCATCTAATCTGAGTTGTCATTGTATGTTATTACTAACAGCTATTTGTATTTGGAAAAATTGGAAAAGTTTAAAATTTTCTATGCATTCAACATTTAATGATAGATGATGGAAATAGTTCAACTAAATAATCAAACTGTTCTATATGTTTTAACTTAAAGTTGTAACATGAAAAAAACGTTTTAATTCACTTCAATGCACTAAAAGGTAAAAATTTAAATACAAGTATATTGACATATACTGAACCTTGGATGTAATTAAAAGGTATTTGTACAGACACTTTCAAGTTCCCTTCAGCTGTCCACTCTATCTTAAATAACTGATACACATGACCACATACATGTAAAAAAGATATATGATCTCGTATACATATTTCGTGCTGAAACAACATTCATCATTTGATCCAGATCAACATCTCTCACACATATATATAATCAATACTCAGTTTATATCAAGATAGCAAATCTTCAAAGGGAAGGCTTCACTCTTCTTCACCCTGCAACTCTTCAGCCATTCATATGATTAAAAATCTGATGACGGAATGTTCAAAACCCTTGTTGGTGCTACTATTGTTGTCATATCCAAGTGATGAATGGTGGTTCAGCATAATAAAAAAAATATTGGAGATCATTTATCTGTTTCAAGTATATGTAGTCATATATTTATTTAAGATAGAGTGGATGGCTGATGGAAGTATGAAAGTCTGTGTTCAAATCCCGTTTAATTACAACTAAGGTTCAGTATATTTCAATATATTTGCATTTGAATATTACAGATTCAGCCTGAATTCTTTCCCATTCCTCTTCTGTGTATTTAAATGGACATACTAAGGTCTTACATATGAGGGGTCGGATTGAAATAAAGTCAACATGAGTATGGCACCAATATTGGCATCAACAATGGATTTGAGTATTCCATCATCAGATTTTCAATAATATGGACGGCTGAAAAGAGTAAAGCCTGACCTTGAAAGATTGAGGATTTGCTATCTTAATGTAAACTGAGCACTGATTATATGTATGTGTGGTAGTTCTGGTATATTGAAAATCATCGGTCAATCAATTAAGATAGAGTAGAAAGCTGAAAGGAGCTTGAAAGTGTGTGTTTAAATCCCTTTAATTGCAGCAAAGGTTCAATGTATTTCAATATACTTACAGATTGAGCCTGAATTCTGCCCATACCTCTTCTGAATATTTAAATGGACATATTCAGGTGTGACACATGATGGATCAGATGGACTTAAAGTCAGTTCAAGTATGACAACAATATTGGCATCAACAAGAGCTTTGAGCATTTCTATCATTAGTTTTTCAATAATATGGATAGATGAAAAGTTGGAGGTTGGAGAAGAGTGAAACCTGACCATTAAAGTTTGAAAAATCTTAATATAAAATGAGCACTAATTATATATGTGTGTGGAAGATAATAATTTGGATCAACTGATGAATGCTGGTTCAGCATAAAATACAGTTATTGGAGATCATTTATTTTTTTCACATGTGTGTGGTCATATGTATCAGTTACTTCAGTTAGAATGGATACCTGAAGGAAGCTTGAAAGTCTATGTTCAAATCCACATTAATTAAAAAATATAAAAAATTTTGTAAACATGTTTAGAAATAATGTTTTCTTGGTCCTTGACTCAAGAAAGTGGGCATAGGTAACAAGTTTATTCAAATGATTCTACAGCTATTTTAACATTAATCATTGCCTTCTTTTATTCGTGAAAGCTGAAGAAAATTTACATGTAAGTGCATTTTTTTCTTCGACTTTTTAGTTTTAAGTACTTCCAGAAAATAGAAATGAAAAAAAATTAGATGCAACTTAATATGGTTAGATGGCAGCATTATAAAAAATACTAAATCCTATAAATTTAAAATTTTCATTATTTATTTATTTATTTTGCTAAAAAATCTATTTTCATTGGGAATTCTTAAGTTTCAGCAATATACTTTATTGATGAAAAGATGTGTTACATAGGTTGCCAAGGTTACAAAGACATTTTAAGTATAATGATTGTTAGTTATTATATAAATTTGATCAACGTTACTGATTACAGTACAGTTATATGAATATTGGTAATTATACATGACTGTTTTTAATGATGCTTTTTTTGTATAACTTTGTATTGGCTGTATAAAAAATGAAATGCTTATACCCTTTGAATTAAAGTTCATTTGCCTTGAGCTTGACTGGTCTGGTTAGATAGTCTTCTATAGTATTTAACTATTATAAGTGTCTGGAACGTAGTTTTTCATGTAGCTAGTTGTATTATGAAGCAGATGAATGTTCATAAAGATTGTTAGTAATGACTACTGTGGTTGTGGCCACTTATAGGTTAGACTGCTCTCTAATGAGTGACCAGGTCACTGCAAAAATGTCTGAAGGGCTATGTTGTTATTCTCTGCTTTTTAGCTGGCCTAATTTATTGATAAATGTGGATGGGTGCCTCCTGGTAATGTTGCATAACAAGAAGGTGCAATGGGTACACCTAAGGCAAACAGGGTAAATGTGGCTGCATGCCCTGCAGAAACTTTTAATCTTTGAAAGGACTGGATTGTGTGGTGGCTGGAAGTAGCGGGCTGCTTGTACGCATTTAACATAATTTGCTATGTTGTGCTTAGTGCCTAATAATCATTGAGAAGATGTTGTTGAGTCTCCTCAGCTTATGGCATAGACTGCAGAATGGGTTGATATTTTTGTACACATTATGATACCTCAGAAAAAAAATGTCAGAAGCACATGCAGGTTGTGTCTAATTAGGAAGTCACTCGTTAAACTCATGTATGGATATAATTGTAATTGAGCGTATGTACTTTTGTAAACCTGGTCTATAATTGTTTCACCTTGTAATATTGAACAATGTATTTACATCATGTAGTGGGTGATCAGTCACCTGCATTTTTTCCTTAATAAAAAAAAAAACTTTGGTTCTAGCATCCATTTTTTAAATTGATGGAGAAGCTGACAGTTATTTATTTCAAGCATGGGGAGGGTTAATCATTGCTAGGATCTAAATAAAGTAGGTTATATGTTTGCCAGTAAGTGTACTTGGATTTGTGAGGGAGGCTGACCTGGTTGGGTGATATCTAGGATTGGAAATACTTATGTATGCAAAATTTCAATTACATTGAAAATTGGGTAGCGGATGAAAATTGAGTTAGAAGATTTTATCCAGACAGATAAAAAAAAAACCGAATGAATTAAATAAAATAATAATAACAGTCATATAAAAATCAAGTTTTAAAAAGAAGTTTGGTGTATTCATCTATATATATATATAAAAATTCAAGATAAAACGACTTTAATAAACCATTGTAAAAAATAAAAAATATAAAACCTGAATGGATATATTGCGTACATCATGATAAGATGAGATAATTAATGGATAATTCTTGACTTGATACCATGAAATAAGGCATTTGATAAAAAATGATCAAATTTTAGATAGTGAATGTAATCATATGAGGGAGGAGGGGTCAATAAACATTTGCGAAATTATGTTAGTTAACTATTAGTTAAATATTGCCGTAAATGCAGATGATTTAAAAATAGTTTTATTAGCAATTTAAAAGTTGTAAAGCAAAGAAAATATAATAAAATGGCAAGAAAGATTCAAAATCAAAACGTAATAAGCTGTTCAAAATAAAACAATGCATAGTAAATGAAAAATAAAGATATTTTATTTATAAATTAAATTTAGATTTTAAATAGTTGCTGAACTCAATTTTAGATATTACTATGTTTGTAGATAATAATAAATAAATTAAATTAAAAGTATATAAATAGTATAAAATCAATAAATGTATAATTATTTTTTGAATTACATAAAATTAATCTGTAATAATAACCCTTATTCAATTAGTATAATCTGTCTAGTTTAGTGAAACGACACTTAATTAGATCACATGTTTAAAAGCAAAATGAAAATTTCATTTCTTTCACTCTTTTTTGAGGTTACATATTCAAATAACTTAATGAGTCGTATTATTTTTTTGTGTGTGAATTGCTTTTTTCTTTAGAATGCTGTGAAAAGCGACATTTTCTTATATTTAAAATTTTTAATATAGGGTGGATAAGTAAATGATATAATTATTGATTATAGAATAAATGCTGCCAATTATGTCCAATTTAGTAGAATTTATTTCATATCATTTCATGTTTATTACTGAGAAGTTTTCCATATAAGAAAGATTATTTAAAATGTATATGAGCAAAGCGTTTTGATTTTAAAGTTTTATTATTATTTTTTTTCATGTGTCATAGCATCGACCGGCAAGCGAACCTGCTAACCCGGGGCAACTGCTTGAAAGGCAGCTGTGCTGACCTTTCAACCACCAACGCTTGACTTTAAATAAGTAAAATATATAGTTTCCAATACTTAAATTTTACAAATTATATTTTGTATGTGTGTAGATAATATACACATATTTTAGTTGAAACATTTTTTGTGTGTGTAAATGAAGTATTAACTATTTAAGAAAAGTTCACAAAAAATGTATAAAATTTACTGGCAATACAGAGACTTCAGACATTCGATGTATGAAGAGATGTATGTCAGGAGTAACAAGAAGAAATCGAAAATGAAATACATGAGTGAGAAAACAAACAGGTGTACCTGATACCATTGAAAGACTTAAAAGACTGAAGAAGAGTTCGGCTGGACATATTGCTAGATGAGATGATAATAGATGGACAGTTGAAATCTTAACAGCAGATTCCAAGAGATTGTAAAAGACCTAGAAATAGACTACATGTGAGATGGATGGATGAAATAAGGCAGTCTCTGCTAGAGTAAAGTGGAGATGTTAGAGATTGGAGAAGATGGACTGATTTTGGAGAGACCTTCATCCTGCAGTGGATTAAAAATAGTTGAAAATGATGACAACGATAAAACTTAATAAATATTATTTAAACATATAAATTAATTGATTAAAACATAATGAATTTAAAGCTTTATATTTAGAACAATATTTATTTGCAAATTTTGTTTGCAAGAATTTTTTTTTCAGTAATTTTTAATGTTACCATGGATATGTCTTCTTGATTTAATCCTTAGAATTTTCAAAAGGGCTACACAAGTTGTAATAACTACTATACAACAAGACTGAAAAACTAATGACTGAAATGAAAAGTTAAAAAATTTATTTTCTATTTTTATTCACTCAGTTTATATTTAAAACAATATATATATTTTGTCAATTATAATTATTTTAAAATGGTATAAAAATCTACTTTTAAAATATTATTAAGATAAAATATTACCAATAAAACATCACATGATCATCATTTCTTATACTTACACAAGCTGTTAAAACAGTGGCAACTCTCTCCATACAGTAGTGCCCCCCAGTGCAAACCATAGTAATCATTAAATGCACAAACCTTCTAGAATTTATTAATAAGTATAGCTTGCAGTGGAGGGTCGCTACTGTATGGAGATGTGTTGCTACTATTTTAAAATACAATATTATTTGCTATACTATAAATAGAATACTTTATTTTTCATTTTCATTTTTAATCATTATCATCATAGGATGAATGTTTTTTTAAAATTTAATTCAATTTCTTCAATTCATAGTTTCTCTTTTCCACAAGCTTTTTTATCATGTCCATCTCTCTATTTCTTCTGCATTATGTTTTTAGATCTTTTACAATTTTTTGAAACCCAAATTTCCTATCTATTGTTGTCATTTAGTTTAACTTCATTTTGGTCATGTAATTCTGCTCATGATGTTAGTATTATCTATTTATTTTCTTTACCTTTGAATTTCACATTGGATTTCTTTTTGTTATTCCCAACATATCTTTCTCCATATTTCTGCCATTATGGATTGGAGACTTTATATTGTTAATTTATTAAGTACCCAAGTTTCAGATCCATATTTATGTTTTGTTAAAACAAACTTATTATAAACCCTTTTCTAATTTATAATAATATTTATGTTTTGTTAAAATAAACTTATTATAAACCCTTTTCAAATTTATAATATTATTTCCTTTTTAATACTAAACTCTATCAAAATCAATTCATTTGAATATAGGGAATTTGAACTCAGACTTTCAAGCCCCTTCACTATTCACACTATCTCATATTACTGATACACATGACCACACATCACCAATACACATATTTTGTGTTAAACCAACACTCATCAGTTGGTCCAGATTACCATCTACCATACTGAAGCTGGAAATATAGTACATATTTCTGCTTCACCTAGTGCCAATATCATCAGCACTAATCTGGGTTTAAACCCAACCTTATTAATTGACACCCATCTCATAATAGGTGGAAGTATATTTTAATATTATAATCTTGTATATTTTATTCTTATTTTGTGATTAAAACTAACCTTTTATAATAATTATTTATTTTATAATATTTGTAGAGCTATATTATGTTTATTTTATTAAGTTGGTATTTATATGTACATTAGGGGATCAATTGTATTTTGAAAGTTTCTATTTAAGTTTTAGTCAAATACTAAATGTGAAAGTCATTGTACTAAATTCCTAAAATTTTTCTAATCTAAACTTTAATTAAATAGATTTTGTTAGTACAATGACTGATAAACTTAATATGCTTGTTGTTGTTTTTTTTAAATTAGCAAATCAACCCTTGGGGCATGTTCAGGCAGAGTTATAGATTTTCCCTCCAAGCAGGCACCAACCTCACAGAACTGCTTAAAGAAATTACAATTGGTGGAGGCCAGTGTAAATTCAATCTGATAGATAAAGATCAGAACATATAAATAGTGAAAAGTTTGATAAGAGAGGGAGTTCTTACTGAAGAGTGATTGATCTATATACAAGACATCGTACCTAAAAGAATGGCTGGCTAAAAGATCGACCGTGCTTCCCGGAGCTTTGTCTCACCAGCTCATCAAGGCCATCCACTGCTGTCAACATCTAGCGGAGCCTATCTGTGTCCAGAAAACCTGCTAATACTCTGACTGTAACTGCCTCTATCAAGCCGTGAAACATTTCCAATAGGTATTATTATAATCTCGAATAATCTATCAAGATCTCTTCCCATGTATTTTTTATTTTTATATATATATGTCTGTGAATCTAATTTTGCTCTCAAACGATTTCTTTATATTTAATGCTATTCTCATATGCTTTTTAACTTTCTTTTCCTTAATTTCGGTGCGGTCATTTATTTATAGATATTTATGACTTGATTATATATATATGTTTTTTTGATTTTATTTATTAATTTGCCAATCTAAGCAAACTGGCGATTTTTAATTTATAAAAATCTTTTCTGTCATTTTTTTTTTTCATACAAAGGTTATTAACGTCCCCTTAAAATATATGTAATGCATTATAAATTAATAGGTTCGCCAGATTGTTTTATGAATCAACATTGTAGGTTCGTTTTTTTTTTTTAATATAAAAATTGATTTGTTTAACCCGGTGAAAATCCAGAACTTTGGCTAATTAACGCTTTGATATCATATAAAATATTATTTATTCAATTCTGAAAGAGTGACTTATTAATTGTTTTTCTATGTATAACTGCTATTTCTTTTAGTTTCCATACTCTTAAAATATATGCTTTATTATTTTCCGTTATTATAAAACCAACAAAGGTGGGATTGATTTGTTTTAACCCATAGAGACCTGAACGGCCATTTTTAATTCCCAAAAAAAATTACAGGACCTACAATTTTAAATAAAATGTCTAATTTATTACAATAAATAAATATATATATATATATACATTTTTATAAAGTGCAAATATGAAAGAATGTTATAAAGCTGATAAAGTAGTCATTACCACAAAAAATAATTAAAAAAAATGATATTTTTCACATTTTTAAAATCTTTATTTTTACATTGGTTCACAAACTCTCAATTTTGAAAGGTATAGCCTAAAATGACAATTTCATAGACAGCTTCATCACATTCATCATAAAATGCAGAAAAAAATAATATATAACATGACCTACCTGAGTTACAGATTGTTGGTGTAATGTGGCAAAAGGTGACCATTTCAATTTCGTTTTTCTGCTTGACACCCTGTATGTTCTATTTTTTCAAGCAGTTGTTTTTCTAGGCCCTCTATGTGGGATATCTATTAGAAATGCAAGGTTTTGTGTGGATTAGAAATGCAAGGTTTTAGTGTGGATCAAAAAAAAATAACAGTAATAACTTTAGTAAAGTGTAAGTTATGGGGATAAAAAATAATTACTATATTATTGAAAAATCATGGGCTAAATTATGCATTATTACATAGGAAACCATGATAGCAAAGTATGCTATAAAATGAATAAAAAGTTATCTGCAAAGTATGCTATAAAATGAATAAAAAGTTATCTACAATGAAATGAATAAAAACGTAGTAAATTCTAAGTTATGCATGTAAAAAATAATTACTACATTATTGGAATATCATGAGGGTAAGGGTGAGCTAAATTATGCATTATTACATAGCAAACCATAATAGCAAAGTATGCTATCAAATGAATAAAAAGTTATCTATAATGAAATGAATAAAAATGTAGTAAATTCTAAGTTATGCATGTAAAAAATAATTACTACATTATTGGAATATCATGAGGGTAAGGGTGAGCTAAATTATGCATTATTACATAGCAAACCATAATAGCAAAGTATGCTATCAAATGAATAAAAAGTTATCTATAATGAAACGAATAAAAATGTAGTAAATTCTAAGTTATGCATGTAAAAAATAATTACTACATTATTGGAATATCATGAGGGTAAGGGTGAGCTAAATTATGCATTATTACATAGCAAACCATAATAGCAAAGTATGCTATCAAATGAATAAAAAGTTATCTATAATGAAACGAATAAAAATGTAGTAAATTCTAAGTTATGCATGTAAAAAATAATTACTACATTATTGGAATATCATGAGGGTAAGGGTGAGCTAAATTATGCATTATTACATAGCAAACCATAATAGCAAAGTATGCTATAAAATGAATAAAAACTTATCTGCAAAGTATGCTATAAAATGAATAAAAAGTTATCTACAATGAAATGAATAAAAACATAGTAAATTCTAAGTTATGCATGTAAAAAATAATTACTATATTATTGGAATATCATGAGGGTAAGGGTGAGCTAAATTATGCATTATTACATAGCAAACCATAATAGCAAAGTATGCTATAAAATGAATAAAAACTTATCTACAATGAAATGTATAAAAACAGTAAATAAAATAAAATAAATAACCCAAAGGAATTACAAGCAATTATTATATATCAGTGGGAGATGATGAATGTTGAATACTTACGGGTAATGGGGAATACGAAACCTCAAAATCAAACACATCAACAGAAAAGTTCGTTAGAATCATAATTACGTTTAGCGGCGAAAATAATTGTTTTCTCCGTATATTTTTTTTATCCGTTGATAAAATCTAGAAAGATAAAAAAAAATTACAAAATTTTAATAATGTACTTTACAAAAATTGCTATAAAAAATCTAATTTTCATCGCACAGAAAAAAATTTTAGACGTACAAAAAGATAGAAAAATGGCGGAGAGAAAGAAAAAAAAGCGTAACTGTGACGTATACGGTTTGCACGCTATTGCGGTCGAAATTGCAAACTTTTTTTAATGCGGAAAAAAGCGGTTTTCGGTCTCAAGGGGTCGGTAGGACAGGGAAGGGGGAAATCTTAATGTTTCTATTATTAATTAGAATCCTAATGTATGTGAAATATTCTCCCTATATATATATATATATATATAAATGCATTGCGTGTTATAGTATTTCAAATAAGGGTCATTTATTTTGAAGCTGTAAATTTATTCAATGTTTTTAATGACATCCATTCATTATTGCGTTTCTGACATTTAGCCGGTCTTTGTGTTTACGTGCTTCTAATCTGGGAGTTGCGATAAGTTCGAACTCATAGATTTTTTATATCTCGTTCCATAGATAGTTGAGCTATCTGGAACCACTTTCTTCATATAAAATGCATCTAGCTGTGACCCATAAGTTTTGGCACATGCTATGCCCATCTACTCACTTCGTATATAAAAGGCCTCTCACATTGGTTATACCAGCAAAAGTCTGGGCCACGCCATGCCTATCCGTTTTTCTCTAAGCACCACCCAAGAAGGGGGTGTGAGATTTCGTTTTTCATCCAGAAGCACGACCTTTTTCCTTGTAGTTATTTTTAGGCTATTATGTCAGCACCGCAAACTTCTTCGTATTATTACTTCTTTTGCTTCATGACCCCGTTTTAATGCTATAATATTAAAATTAAGCTTTGTTTAAGATATATATATAAACGCCAATTACTTTTATTATTTAAGTTTATTTCAATCTTATTCAGTCCCACCATCGTAATTTATATATCTATTTAAGAGTATCTATGTGCCTTGGGGAAAAATAAAGCGTTCGTTTTACTATTGTTAAATAATTTTTCATTGGATATTTTGTCATCTAATCAAATGTCATTTTCAAATGTGTTTTTCAAATGTATCCTATTTATTTTCATGACCTTGATGGCATGAAAATGATTTATCTTATATCTGTAATGAATCTCAGAATGCTCCCCTATCATATGTTAGTCACCACGTTTCAGAACCATAACCCAAAGCGTTAATGGCAATTTTATGTAATCCTTTGTAATAATAAATTGGCATCTTAATATTAGACCCACCAAAGATGTGTGTTTATTTATAATATATATCATTTAGCTAATAAAGAGCATATGAGAAATAATAGCGTGAATGACACTATGTAATCGCTTGCTCATTCACACACACACTAACATAATTTATTTATAAATGTATATAACTAATTTTTCATTATATTAAAATATATTTTGTCTAACTTATTTGAGTACTTCGAATTCCTTCCTCTTTCCTCCACTTCCACATATTACAACCATGCTTAGGTATATTTTAATTAGTCATAGTAAATAAATGTCTCATTGTCTTCTCCGCTCTCCTAGTCGGCCGGATTAAAATTAATTCTCATGTGCCATCACTATTATGTTGTTCATTAGGTGTTTGATCTGGGGTTTAGAAGGTGGGTTCGAATCCAGGCTGGTCCCTGACCTAAATCTTGGGCTTGACTGGGTTTGAAGTACATTTTGTGTGTTCCAGCTCATGTTAGATGGATAGACATGTTTTGACCGGTACAATACATATATATAATCAGTGCTCAATTTATATTAAGATAGCAAATCCTTACACTTTAATGGACAGGCTTCAACCTACTCCAGCCTCTAATTCTCCAGTGATCCATACCATTGAAAATCTGGTGATAGAATTTCCAAATCCCATACTGATGCCAATATTGTTGTCATGACCATACATGGGATTTGGGAATTTTTACCATCAGATTTTTAATGGTATGGATGGCTGAACAGTTAGAGGTTGGAATAGGTTAAAGTCTGTCCATTAAAGTGTAAGGATTTGCTATCTTAATTTAAACTGAGCACTGATTATATATATGTATGGGCGATGGTAATCTGGACCAACTGATGAGTGTTGGTTTAGCATAAAATACGTGTATTGGTGATTATCTTTTCTGCATGTGTGTGGTCATGTGTATTAGTAATATGAGATAGCATGGATAGTGAAGGGGCTTGAAAATCTGAGTTCAAATCCCCTATATTTACAATTAGGCTCCAAGTATAAGAATGCCTGGTATTTCAAATCTTCTATTCGAATGTGATTCTATGATTAATTTCATACATTATATTTTATATTTCTAAATAAATAATCAAACCAAAGTATTTGTACTTGTTTTTTTTTTAATTTTATTATCAATATTTGTTTTTCTTTTTTAAAAAGCCATTGAACAATAATTTAGTTCTTTTAATATTTAAATTTAGTTGTACTTTTCTGTTTCTATATAATAATTCTTTTTAATATTTCCCGAAGTGCTGAAGCATTAATTATAAAACAATCTTCAAAATCTAGAAAACGTAAGTAATTTCCACTTATTTTATTTGCTTCCTATATTTCTTGTAAAACTGATGTAATAAGATTTGAAGGTATAGAATCTTTAGTTGCATTTTGATAAATTGTCTTCAAATTTGTTAATCTCTTGTCAAGCGTTGTTAGCTGAGAGGTCATCGCAGCTGCCTTGCAAGCAAGTAGTTGGTTGCAGACGGTTGTGGGTTTGTATCCCAGCCGATGCTATGACATGAGAAAAAAAATTGTTAATCTCCTGGATAGATATCTTAATAGTTCATAGATTTAATTACTGTAAAAATGGTTATAGAATCAAATGATAGCAGCTTTTTTCTTATCATCTATTCTCTTTAAACTAAATGACATGGAAGTCTATTAGCACTGCCACCTGGTGTTTATTAACATAAGATATGCAACAATTAAGCTTTGTTGATCTTAAACTGTGAGTTTCAAACAGTTATTGAATATTTGATACTGATTTAGTAAGCACTCTTTTGAATTCTAAGAACCTCCCAAAACCCCTGTGACACATTCAATCGATAAATGGCATCAATTATTTACATATTGTCACGATATGACCATTCATTACAAAATTGCAATTTTCATAAGTTTTTCAAATTTATAAGGTTGTTATGATCAATTTCACATTATCTGTGAATTGTATATGGATTTATTAAATTTAATAATGTATAAGATAGGAAGCCGTTTTTAGTGACTCCAGAAAAACAAAAGAGAAGTAACGTTTACTTATAGAAGTGTTATTTTAAGTAGAGAACAGCAAAAGTAGATAGCTTAAAGATAAAGTAAATGTGAAATGATAATTAAACTATAGATAGCTTAAAGATAAAGTAAATGTGAAATGATAATTAAACTAGCAAACATATATTATATTAAAATATTTGTGAAAAAGATAACATTTTCAAGAGACCGTAATGTTAATTACTCTTGACTTGTTTTTTTAATTTTAACTTGTTGGTATTAATATAAATTCCTGGTACTGTTCTATTAGCTAGTGTCAGCTGCTTGATGGCATTGTTGCTATGCAAAAACACAGAATTTATAATGTTACTGGCCCACCCAGTTATTTGTGAAATAATAAGAATCATACGAGTTAACATAATTCATTTATTTTCTTAATAAATTACTGTAATTTATAATAATTTTATGTTAACATACATTATTGCAAATATTATATTATAGTATTCCCTGTGTACACTAGCACTGGAAAAATCATCATCCCCCCCTCCCTGCAAACTTTACAAAGTCTACCAGCATTGCTTGAGAGATAACTAACTACTTTGTGGTGGAAGAAATGATAATGCTTTAATTACTGAATTGTATTTTACTTTTTTTTGTGTGGCAGCCATGTAAATGGCATATTTATGTGTTTTTGCATATAAATAATGCCATCAAGCAGCTGACACTGGCTAATAGAATAGTACCAAATTTCTTTTTAAATACACAACAGTGATTAAGCATATGGACAAGTATAATTATGCAAATTTTGCATTTTAATTTTTTAATTATGGATGTAAATTGCAATTTTGTAATGAACGGTCATGATTGCATAATTGTACAAAAGTTGCTCTTTAATTTTAGAATTATTGCTGTAAATTGTGACTATGTTTTACTCACATGATTGGACCAAGTATAACTATGAAAATTACATTTTGATTTTTTAATTATCGATGAAAATTATGAAATTTGCATTTTAATTTTTTAATTATTGATAAAAGGTGAGATTTTGTAATGAATGGTCATATCATGACCATGTATAAATAATCGATGTCATTTATCACTTGGATATGTCAATAGAGGTTTTGTGTGGTTTTTAGAATTCAAAATGGCCATGAGTGCATACCAAATCAGTATCAAATATTTATTTATTCCACAGCCTTATGTTGTTTAGTGGAATTGTAGTGTTTCATACTTTTAGCATCAATTCCTTGGATCGATTCCAGTTCTGATATTTCTGGTATTTGAACTTCTTATTATTTATTCATTGACACTTAAGATAGGCTCGTAAATTACCATGTGAATTCGGAAATAAGACAGACACTCTTATTTGCTTAAAGTCTTTATATTGTGGTGGGGATGAGAGTATCCTTGCAGTTATCATCTTGTTTTAAAAACAGCACTGATGTGGAGGTTTGTTTACCTTCTGTGCTGATAACTTATATTAACATCTAGAAAACTATGGCATAGTAAACTTAAGGTTTCACACTGTACTATTGTAAATTAAGACTCAGTGAGTAATATATGAAGATATTTGTAGCTTCATGCTTTCAAGCCAAGATGTTTAAGACTGGCTTAAATATATATAAAAAGTTAAGTCGAAAAGAGGTAGGACCATCCTTATCAAAAACTCTGTCATGTGTTGCGGCTTGATCGCTCTTCAGACTGCTGTCTTGACTTCTGATTGACTTTCTGAGAAGCAATAGTAGGCGCATGGGAGAGATTGGCAATGTCTCAATTTATTATTCACCTTTCAGTAACAAGGAAAGAATCATTAAAAGATTTTTTTTATTTACTACACTAATTTTCATAATAAATAAATACTTTCACTTTCAACGCAAGATAATGTCTTTGCGAAAGAATAGAATGAATCCACCTATTTTTTCAACCCAAATGCTTTCTTTTCCAGTGCTTAAGATTTGCCCATACTTAAGCGTTTGGGTTGAAAGAATAGGTGGATTCATTCTATTATTTGCAAAGACTTTAGGGAAAGTATTCATTTATTATTAAGATTCATAAAGTGCATGTGAATTAGTTTGAAAAGCTGATCTCTAGTTTATTACAATTCATAAACATCGCATTATATAAAATAAATGTCTCATTTACACTAATTTTAGTAATGTGAATCATTTTCTAAGAAGATCGTTTATACAGTTGTCAGACTGAAAAAATAATCTTTGATTGTCAAATATATTGTTTTTAAATTTCAAATTATTAATTAATTTTTAGAGTATTTCTACCATTACTCAAGTTTTATGAAAAGAAATATAAAAGGAGGGAAGAAGTATTTATACATATATATATATTTCTTTTTTAAATGAAAGAGCCTCCCTCCCTTTTTTTTTAATTGCATCTTTGGAAAGTCTTTATTAGTGGGTGGATGATTATTTAATGATGAATTAGTGATATTGTTTGTATCTCTTTAAATCATTATCTAATCCTTTTTTTAATATATATATATTTACAACGTCATTTTTGAATAAATATTTTATACAAATCAAAATTTCTAAATTCAGTTTTATCAACCAAATAGATCAAAATTTAAAATCATTATAAGCATTCTTTTTTTAGAAAAGTATATATTTTCTTCTCCATACTCTAAAAACTCTTAAATTGTAATCAAGTAACCACAAGCGATCTATTTCAGCCAGTAAACAACTCAAAAGGTGACCTTCCATTTGACAGGAGTAGTTAAGCCACATTATTGAAAATTTGCATAAAAGTTAGTCCTTCCCCACATTTATTTTTATTTCGAATTATATAGTTGGCCTCTAATCATGAAATTGTTGTTAGAACTCAGAAAGGTGACCTAGCTTCAGGTGATATGAAATGATTAGACAGATAGGTGACTGAAAAAATAAACAACCCCCTTTTTTTAAATATTAAGCAACTTATAAAAGTTTAAATATTATTTCTGCATGAAGTAATTTAAACGTAATCCTTATATATGATTACTATCTTTTTAGTTTTTTAAAAAATAATTATAAAGCTTTATATAATAGATAAAAAAAAATATAAGAACTTCTAAATTGCTCTTTAAAGGGAAAAGGCCTTGAACAACTAGCCGCCCTCATAAAAGAACATTGAAGAGAAAAACATTATTCATCAAGTTTGCTAACCCGTCGATAAAAGTTCTCCTAACTAAGGATTGATAAATAACCAATTAGCAACCAGTTCTATATTGTAGGCTTACTGGGTTAGGTATGGATTGTCTACATAAAAGCAAAATTCAAAATCTATTTATATGTAGTAATTTATGTTGATATTAAAGTATATGCACAAACTATAGTATTTACTTTAACTGGTTACTAAAACATTAATATTAATTACAATATTCTTTATAATTCAAAGAATGATCAGCAGCAATGTAGCCTAAGAAAGAAAAATCTTTTGAAACTTTTGGGATGAAAATTTATCTCATCCTGAGAAGATAGATCATTCTAAATATGTTGATAGCTTTTTAAGTAGAAAATTGGGGTTGTATGTCAAGGTAGAGCACATGTCCTTCTACGAACTGCCCCTCCATTTAACACATCAAGAATTAGGATATTTTATTGTAAGGATATAAATATTTAAACCAAATTAGCAGTACAATACTCACTATGTATATAGCTGTTATTCTGTCATATTTATTGAGTAATAATAAAATGTGAATCCCTATTAACAAAACATGAAGACAATAAAAATTACTCAGAAAATATAATTGAAAAATATAAATTCATATATGTTCAGCTTGTTTAATTTGAAACATCACATGACCACCATTTCCTATGCTTAGACAATCTGTTAACATATTAACAAACTTTCTAGTATCCATTGATTACTATAGCTTGCACTGGGTGACACTACTGTCAGGGGAGGTTGATACTTGTTTAATTTGATAATATATACATAGAAAAATCACATCTTTACTGTATTGCACATAAGAAGACAACAGAACTTTAAAAAACATTAATGGTAGCCTGTATTTATGGTATAAATATATCTTCGTTAACTTTTAAGAAAGAAAATGTTTATTGTGTTTATTGGTGGAATAATGGTGAACTAACATTAAGCAAGGCATTTATGCAATCTTTCAGAAAGAAAAGTTTATTACACATAAGATTAAACAGTATATAAAAATGTCAGTAATATCTAAGTAATACTATTTTATGTGTGAATGTGCATCCAGTTCACAAATCAAATTGGCATTTTGTATAATCATCACAAAGATCATCTACATATTTTTTTCTTTGTTTTTGCCTATATTTTTCCTCCTAGGAATAGAATTATCATATTTATTTACAAAGGGTTTATATTGATGTTGATGATTATGGATTAATATCTGTATAAGTATATCTTCATATTGTAAAATATTGCATTTAAGTTTAAAAAAAGTTCAAATTCTCTTAATTTAAAAATGCATTGCGTTTGTATTTTAATATCATTAATGTGAGTTTCCAAATTAGTTTAAATATTAGATTTCATTATTCTCAATGTAGTAGTAGTAGTAGTAGTAGTAGTAGTAGTAGTAGTAGTAGTAGTAGTAGTAGTAGTAGTAGTAGTAGTAGTAGTAGTAGTAGTAGTAGTAGTAGTAGTAATAGTAGCAGTAGTAGTAGCAGCAGCAGCAGTGGTAGCAGTAGTGTAGTAGCAGTAACAGCAGCAGTAGTAGTGATAGTATTAGTAGTAGTATTAGTAGTAATAACAACAACCCAACAACAACAATAACAACAATAGCTAAAACTAACCAAAATAACAGTAACCCGGGGAAAAATTCTAGATTTAGAAAAACTACACGAGATGACCTAGCAAAACAGTATGAAATTGAACCCCCCATACACATATACACACACAATGGATAGATAAAATGCTTGAATAGATTGGGAAAAGGTTCAATAGCACAATACCAAGAACACTATTTACAATATTTAAATTTTTTTTTACCAAGAAATCAATAGGATTGGCAGTAGACAATTACTGCACTCTCTACTATTTTCCTAAATCACACCCAATTGAAGCACTAAATAAAAATGATTTATGGAAGACAGTACAGTGCATAGGCGACCATCCTAATAGCATCCCACCCAAAAAAATTTTTTAAAATATTAGAATTCTAAGGAATTTTGCCATGGTATTATTTGATGAAAGCAGATATAAGAATATCACTGGAATGTTAAAAAATGCCTAATTTGAATATATATAACCTTGACAATTTCCAAAGAATGATGAACCCCTTTAGAAAAGTTCTTTTTTTAAGCAAATATATAAAAGAAACATCAGTACCAATATTTACAAATAGTTTCAAATATAAAGTCAAGTTGCATAAAGAAATAGACCCAGATATCATTCCAATACACATAACAGACTAAGAAGCCACACTATTCTTATATATCTGAGAGTTGAAGTCACATTGTTTCACCTGCGGCAAAAGAGGCCACATAATAACACAATGCAATGAAGATAAAAATCTAGCTGAAAAGAATAACCACCCCTCTTAAAGGTTAGAAGAGAATCCAGATAGCACACACAAATCCAGACAGACTACTTAAGATAATAAAATTGACAATCAAAACAAATAAAAATGAAACTATAAGCCATACCCACTCACATCAATGGAATTGATAGTAAAAATAAGCATAAATGAAGAGAATGAAAATCAAAAAAACAAATAAAAAACAACAGTAATTTCACATACACCAACAAGGCGTCAATAGAAAAAAAATGAGGATTCAGATGGCTCACAAAATGTTATATCTAAAAACCTTTACCCTGGGCAAAAACAATTAGTGATTTTTCAATGGGAAATAAAACTGTTTGCTCACAAAAGAAGTAAAAACACTACCAAATGTAGATACTAATCAAGCAAAGCCCAAAATTATAAATAAAATGACAATGGAAATAATGGATACCTTCACACAATGCTTTCCAGTAATTGAAAATACATCTTGGAAAGCAAACAAAAACAAGGGGGAAAAAACAAGAGAAAATAAAAAGATAAAAAAACAAATGATCTGGAATATAGCCAATTAAATATGATAAAACAACTAATTGATGAAAATATGGAAATAGATTCAACCTCTCAAATTCAAAAGATTTTGAAAGCACCCATGATAGTGATCTGATAAATCTAATCTATACAGAACCAACAAACAACACCCCCTTTTTTCAAACAAGATAAACTTACAAAAGGAAGGAAATGAAAGTCATGCACTTCAGTAAAATTGCAAACCCTCCCTTCAATGACATTCACCAACATGAAAATAAAAATAGTGGCACTTAATGACTGAAGCTTGAATGCCACAAAATAAATACAACAGCAAATTAATAAATGGATGCAGACAATGCAATCCAGCATATAGGCTCTAATAAAAACAAAAATACATAATAGATCCCAAATCAACCCAGCTACATACAAGAGTAAACTTTGTTTTTGTGCATGCTCAAGGGACACCTCACCACCATCAAGTGAAACAGGTATATTTATCAAACAAGACTTCCCATTCTCATCATTTAAGATAATTTTCATAGACTACTATCTTCTGATAACTACATTTAATCACAGAAGTTTTTCAATTAACATTACATTTGTATATATTCCTCCCAGTCCGATTGGAATTAACAGAATAATTTTAATCATTAACTCCCTTATAGCATCCAATCCCTATCACCACTATACTTGCCAGGAATTTTAATATGAACTATCAAAAGTTTATTGCAAAGTGAATAAATCAAATTGTAATACCAGTTATGAGCAGTGAGAGTTTTCTCCTACTGAACTCAGTATATTTTTATAACAACTGCCATGGCACACTCATAGATCAATCGAAGTAAGTCTCTCCCTCTCCATATTTTCTGATCACTCGGCACAAATAATAAAATTAAATTTAAACACATATTACAACAGGGTCACTAACATGCAAAAAACAAAGTGGATACTCTTACCAGACAACACTACAGAACTCCTCTACTCAGAAACATACATCATGATTAATCAGCTCAATTATATGCAACTTGATCTAATTCTCAAATACATAGCATATATACACACTCTCTCATTTAATAAAAATCATATTATTCAAAAATCAATCCCCCTCTAAACTAATCATATTTGCAGATGAACTATGCAAAGAAATTGTCATGTCAAAACCAGTAACTCATAATCAAGCAAATATAGTAAAGGTGACTCATCTATATAATCAACCATGCAATAAACTAAAGCAGTATCTAGCAACTAAAAAAAAGAATTTGTCTAACATAGCAACACACATGGACCCTCAGATACATCCAATAGGCTTGGGCTATCCGTCCATGAATAGAGTCCCTATAGCACTAGAATGGCATGCAAAAATCACAATTGGACACAATATGATACAACCTATATATCAGCATTTCAAATAAAAATTAACAAAGCATAACCAATTTAAATCCACAGAAATTTTTTTGGAAAACCAGAAACAGAGATGCATTTTGAAATCTCAGAATTTGCACTCATACTGGCATCAATCTCACATACATGCCACCCAGGACCATGAAGAATTCTACAATTTGTATTGTCGCATCAGCTGATTTACAAACACATACCTGTGCCAGCTTGCAAATCAACTATCACAAAAGCTATACAATATATGAGGGCTATATCCAGTTTCAATTTGCCCCTTCATTAAAAAACAAGCACCAACTGCCACAGTATTTAATCTGCAGCCAATCTCAATGGAGTCTTTGGGAATAAAAATTTTGGAAAAAGTTTTAAAATAAAAAAATGAACCACATATAATAAAACTAATATCACAACATCAGTATGTAAAAAAGGGCTCATCAACAGGTCAAGCAGCAATAATATACAAAACAATCATTAACTCAGTAATTAAAAGGAAAAAATATGCCCCGATGGCTGTGCAGTTAGATTTTGAAAGTGCATTTGATTCAGTGCCAATCAAAACATTGCTAATTTAATTTTTAAAAAAAAAACAGAAAATGACTCACACAATCTTGTATACAATCACCAATCTGCTACTAAAAAGAGAAATTCACATCACATTCAGTGGGAGATTTTTATCATCTTTCTACTCCAGCCAATCAATACCACAAGAATCTCCACTCAGTACACTTTTATTTACATTATATTTCAACCCCTTGCTAGAGCAAATTAAAAAAAAATTAAGGAATTTCAATTCCTCACACCACCATGTGTAGCTTACATGGATGATGTCACAGTATTTCTACTATCAAAGAAGCAATGACCCATAATTCAGGAAATCATAAAAGATTATACGGAAAAGCTCAGACTAAAATGGCAATATTTACTGGTAAATTAAACACACATATATATCAAGGAAAACTTAGTATGTTTCTGAGATTTTTTTTCCACTTGGGCATGAACCAAATGAGAAAATACAAAACAAACTTAAAACAGAAGCAGAAAGAATCACTCCAAATTCTATCTCTCCATCTACTCAAAAGCATCATTATACAATCAACTTATTATGACAAAAATCACCTACTATCTGCCAATAATAAATTTCACAAAATTATTTATTACAGCAATTAACTCACTATGCAACAAGCTACTATGGAAAAGAAAAGTAGCAGCCATCTCAATAAAGCAACTAAACCACCCTACAAAATAGAATGGTCTTGATCTACATGCAATATCAGTGTTTCACACCGAAAAAACAGTAAACCTGCTTATAGCCATATTTAGATGTTTTCCAGAGGTATAGGTAATAATAGAAATTATACCAACTGATCAGTCTTTTCCCCCCACATATAACTACATCTCTACCCTGCTTGTGACATGTGGTCCCATAAGAAACAATATAACACTAAAAACACCAACAAATACACTTATTGGCAAATACAAAATCTACTGTTTCCAGATCAAGCAGTGAATAGCCAACCCACACTATTGTGAATAAACAATGACGACTATTAAACAAGTTTAAAAGGTGGTGCCTGGAACAAAATTTTTTGATTTTGTTATCAAACTTAACCTGAATGCCTTTTCTAATAACACACTTTATTTGGTACAAGAAATTTTACATAAATATTAATCCACTATGTATGCAATGTCACAGAGAGAATGAAAAACAAACCCACTTCCTATACGATTGTCTAGCACTAAAAAAAGTGTGACCCATGATGCAGATCAACTGTAGACAAAATGGGACCACAGTAGCTAAAATACTGTATGCATACAAAAAAACAGCAATGCCAATAATACGTGCAACCATCTTTAGCTTATATGCAAACTGGTGTACTCATTGCATATTCATATTCGGAAACAATCCAAAAAGACATCCCAACACTTAGTATAACAAACTAAAAAAACTCAAGGATTGAAACAGTATTCTTGCACCACAAGACATTTTCGTGGCAATGTTGTCTCTCATCAAAAGGCACTCGGCATTATGACAAGGACTGGAATTAATATTCTTTAAAAAAATAAATTAAAAATTTAGATCAGTGAATGCAACTTCCACTGATGGCCAATCATCATAACAATAAATGTTTTTTACCTGGCTGGACAAAATAACTTTCAGAATCAAGGATTAAACCAATATTAAAAAGAATTTTTCATATAAGTATGTGTATCCATAATGTAACCTTATTTGATGTAACCAATTGATACTAAATAAAGTTTGTTTTAAATAATAATAATAATAATAATAATAATAATAATAATAATAATAATAATAATAATAATAATAATAATAACAATAACAACAACAATAATAATAATAATAACAACAACAACAACAACGACAACAACAACAACAATAACAACAACAGCTCCATTGGTAAATGAGTATGGCAATGTCAATGCCCCCCCCCCAAAAAAAAGAAAAAGCAAAGAAAAAAAGGAGAGAGAGAGAGAGAAAAAAAAAGACTTCTAGAAATGAGTTTTGCAATAGCTATATAAACCAATTGGTGAACCATAAATATGCCCACATATAAATCATGCTGATCCATTTTTCAATTTACTTGATATTTTACAATGCTGTATTTTAAATTTTTCAGCAGAAACCTTTCTTTCTAAAATACAACAACATTATGTCTAATTGTAACTCTCCAACATATTCTATTTTCTGCCATATTTTTCCAATGGAGACAATTGGCATTGCATTTCTTTAGAATGTCTTTGTGATTATTCTTATAACATAAATGTGATCTATTTCTTCTATGAAAACCTTTTGTCAAGTTCCCCCACCAAAAAAACACTTTTAGGAAGTCTTAATTGCTTTATAATGTTTACAATAATTTATAAGAGCTATTATTGTTCATCTGAAGGTTTGTCTTGATGGCACTTTAGTTGGACTATTTCCACCATCTAATATTAAGAACTGAATATCTTTAGAAAAAGGTTAAACTTTATTTAAACTTTCTGAACACATTCAACTGTCAGTAATAACTCACAGGTTAGTATTTGAACAATGGTTCAAGTAGTATTCTTTTTCTTTCTTCAGATGTTGCTGGCCTGACCAGATACAGTACTAGCATGAGAATTGAACCTGGACCTTTAGATTCTTGAATATTAAATTATAAGGTAACACTTTAACCAATTGAAGTATTCAATTAACTAAATCATTATCTAAAGGTCCAGGTTCACTTCTCTTGCTAATACTGTAACTGGTCAGGCCTGCAACATCCAAAAAAGACAGGAGAATAATTCCACTTGAAACACTGTGTTAAATACTATGCCATTACTAATAGTTGAATGTATTCAGAAAGTTTAAATAAAAGTCATCTTATCACCCCCCCCACCTGCCTTTAAATAAAAATTATTGCCATCTTGATATATTGAATTCCATTTTACTTGAATGAATATATATTATTTAAAGCATTTTAGTAATCAATAAAGCAAGTCATATATAGCATGACGTTGCTTTTATAAACTTGTATTTACAAATATGTAATATAGAGGGCGTACCAATAGCTCAAACAAGCTCTTAATTCATAAATGCAGTAAGAGAAAATAAAATCTCTATCTGGAATGTTCCTATCCCCAAACCAATTAGTTTTGAGTTGATATTTTATATAGTGTCTGAATGTTCCAACTCCTCACTGAGGTGAGCCATAAGCTCAAAACCAATTGGTCTGGGAATAGAAATGTTCCAAATAAAGATTTTAAATATTTTCTCTTACCGCACTTATTAATTAAAAGCTTATTTGAGCTATTGGTACACTCTCTATATTAAAGCATTTTTATAGAAATACATGTTATTTTGAAATATTGTATTTTGTACTAAACTGTAAAGTAATATATTCTTTGGAATTAATAGCTCTGTAATTAGAAAAAGTTTTTGACTGGAAGGAGAAATTTTATTTCTTTACAATTTTTCATATTATTTGAAGACGACTGAACAAGTAAGAAAGTGATTACAAGGAATTATTATAATCCATTTTTTATCTAAAAAATACCAAGTGTAACTAATATTTAAAATTATTATTCATAATTTTTAAAAATTATTATTTTTTTCATTTATAAAAATGTAATAATTCAATAATAGATCATTCAGTAAAATATTTTTTGATGATTTTATTATTAAGTTTTTAAACATTGGTAAATTAACTTAATTTAAAATTGTTTTGTTAATAATATAATGTTTGATTATTTTTTACGAGTCATTTTCTAGATCAGTTATTTTTTAAATAATATTTCATACTTTAAAAGCATAGAATATTTACTAAGGCAATAAACCTAAAGCATGTGTGGTTGAAAATGTGAAGATAGAGACCTCTACAGGTCTTAACCACAAGCTTACACATTGGAAGCTTGTGGTTAAGACTAGAGGTCCCTACCTTCGCATTTTCAACCGCACATGCTTTAGGTTTATTATCTTAGTAAATATTACTTACGTAATCAACGTGCATTAAATAAATTTATAAGCATAGAACAGTGGAGCTACAATATGAACTATATTTCTTCCACACATCCCTCACATATTTCACATCCTTCAACCCCCACAAACATCTCATATAATAGCTAATGTTTTATTGATAAATTTTGATTACAATAGAATATATAATGTTTCATCATGAATAGCATTGTTTCCCATAGACAGGTGCAGAGAGTAGTTATGTATGAATTCTCAAATATGCAGTACTTTTTAACATGTGCATATACATAACATAAACACTTTTTATGTGAGTAGTATGCACACATGTATATATATATATATATTATACAGAAAAGGAAAATTCAATAATAATAGTAATATTTTGCCAAATTCACTCTCGGTTCTGTGTATCAGAATCATAAATTAAGATTATAGTATAAACATTTTAAAAAAATAATATAATTATTATGAATAAAATGAGGGAGTACATTTATATATATATTGTAATGGTTCGTATATGCATGTTGTGTATTCGTATATGTATGTTGTGTAAGTGTGTGTGTATGAATAAAATGAGGGAGTGCATTTATATATATATTGTAATGGTTCGTATATGCATGTTGTGTATTTGTATATGCATGTTGTGTAAGTGTGTGTGTATATATATGGGTTACATGATGTACTTATTATTTTTTTAAAAATAATAAAAATTTTAAGATTTTGAAATAAAAAATAATATCAAGAATTAATATTTTGAAAAAGTAGAAGTTAAAATAGAAAAAAAGTTGAGAAATAAGTTAGAAATAAGTTATTAATTATAACTTATCTTTCTTTCTTTTTTTTTTTCATATGTCATAGCAACGGTCTGCAACCAACTGCTTGCAAGGTGGCTGCACTGACCTCTCAGCTAACAATGCTTGACAACTTATCTTTCTTCTACGTACTTTTATTTATTTATTTTTTTGGTATAATTCTGTCAAAAATACTCTTTATAAAAAAAAGTACTTTTAATTAAAAGAAAAATTCTTATCATTAATTGAAATAAGTCATACAAAACTAATCAGGCTCTGGAGATTAAGATTCCAGGCTAATTAGTTGAACAATATAGCTAATTTTAGATTAATTAAAATAAAGAAATGTAATTTTTAATTAAAAGATCATTAACACTTGAGCAAAGGTGGGGTCAGAGTAGTATAAAAAGCTGACATTCTCTATTGTCGATTATTATTAGATTATATATTGGAATTATTATTGGAAATAATTAGTTATTGGTATCCGAGTGTTATCATTGTTTAAAAGAAAAATGAGTGGCTAGATCCAAATGCTGTGTTTGGCCATTTTCCTCAGCTCGTCTTCTGTGTGCTATTAGCCAAATGCCATGGTAGTTTACCCATCTTTTCTCAATGTTTAAACCCACTCTACCAAATTAAAAAAACCAGACATGCCGTAGCCAACTAATCAAGAAGCTGCATTTATGTTACACATACGCTTACCAAGAATATGACCAGATCCGAAGAAAAGGTGATTACCCATGCATAAGAAATGAAAAGATTGAGCTTAAACCACTTATGGAAACCAAAGACTGTACTTAACCCACTTATGAAAACCAGAGACTGTATTTAAACAACTCATGGAAACCAGAGACTGCATTTAAACTGCATATATAAACCAGAAACTGTCCTTTACTTAGACCTAGATAACTATTATCCATGATGTCATTATTAAAATATAAAATTTAAATACTAGTATTAAAAGTTAAAATCTTTTCCTGAATAGAACTCATATCATAAGCATGCATATTTGTTAAATGTATAATATCTCATATGTTTTATATTCTATTATTTTTCTTTTTATTGTTATTGTCTGTAAATAAATTGATGTAAATTATTAGTGTTGTTTATGTCTCTCTCTCTTCATTTATCCAAATAAATATGTTGCCAGTCTCATGTTTAAGAACTAGCCATGGGTCAAGTACTTGAAATGTGTTAGTGACACTTCATGGATTCCAGTGTAAATATTCGATAGTACCCTGGATTTAAACCTATTATAAATAATTCCCATAAGATGTTTCACATTTCATGCAGTTGGAGAGAGTTACAAGAATATTTAAAGGGAAATGAACCAACGATCGATGTGTTTTCTATACATGATGCCAGCAGACACTACTGTGAAATCTATTCTTGCCAAGGAAAATGATTTGGTGAGTTAAACTGCTGTTGGAAAGCAACCCGCCAACCACTACTACTATTAGGATGATTTTATGAACTTTGTTCCAACTGATATTTTAATCAAGAAATTAATGTTATAAATTTTTGTTTGATTTTTCTAATATCTATGTTATATGTTCATACTCTGATGGGGTACTTTTATGCTGCTAAAAACCTCACTTTTCAGAGTTAGCAGAGAAGAAAAGGGGGGATGATTAACTTAGTTTTTTTTTTTATTGTAAATAAAATCTAGGTCAACTCAGTTTCCCACCTACTTCACATCAGGTTATTTATGTTTACATTAAAGTAAGATTCCCATTTACTTTTACAGATTAAATCACAATACTTAGTACAGAATTCACCTTATATGTTTTATATTGTTGATGAACCATCGTTATATATTTTTTCTGAGTGATTGACTAATCAACTAGTGTAAATTCATATACCTATCATATATATATTTAAACTTAGATTGGGGGGATTTAAGGCAAAGAGAGTGCTTTGTGGAAATCAATAGATGTATAATTTAGCTAGCCAGCATCATCAATCATTTTAAATCATTAATGTTTATTTTTTTTGTACAGTTCATGATTTGTAAATAATGAGGATCATAGATGGATTTCTACCATGGGGTAAAAAGGATGGGTCTAGAGAATTATTAGCTAACAGAATGGTAGAAGTTCATATGTGACACATGTATATATTATTTTTTTATTATTACTATTGTTATAATACTTTGTTTTAATTTCATTTATCATTATCAATAAATGTTAAAGAATTTATATTATTCTGGTCTCTGGTTTATTGAGTTGTCCAGACATTCAATGGTTAACAAACGGTTATGCATGTACACACACCTATTTTATTGTCATTAATAGTTTTATGGTAAATCAAATATTTTAAATGCTAGTTATAATCTACATAGAGGTGCAGGAGTTGCTTTGTGCATCTTTTCATACCTGTTAAGGGGGTCAAAGGTGATATTCTCCCTGGGCTCGAATATTAGGGCATAACAGAATTGGAAAGGGGTGAAAAGTGGACGAACTAACCTAAATTGCATCTGATATTATTAAATAGGTATAGAGCTAGTCAATTAAAAGTGTGTACAATTATTGGTTAGGCTTTATATCAGGTTTTCAGCAGCATCCTACCCAAAGACCCAAAGTCTGACCATAGTTAGATGCTACTTTTTTCTTTTCTAAGCCTGGTAGAAGTCTGCAGACCATATCATCAGGGGCAATAAATCAGGGCACATTGAGCCATAGTTTCCAGATTGCTACATCTGCATAGTATCACAGTCCACAGGTTATTTTCTCATCCACTACATCTGGCATGTGGGCAGGTTTGAATCCAGGCAAATTTACTGTCCATTACATTACCATTTATTTCACTAAATTATAAATAAATTATTTACATATATGTGAATTATTTATAGTAGGATAACTAATTTTAATACAGTTTTGTTATTTTATGTGATGAACAATTCAATAAACTTATATTTAAAAAGAACTATTTTGTTCAATTAATTGCTTTAAAATCTTAAATATTACTCTAAAAGTATAAAACTTTAAACTAGTAAATTAACATTGATTGCAACAATTTTTCAATATTCATTAATTAATAGAAAATTATGAAAATATTTTTTATTTTAATGCAAATTTAAAAAAGTTAAACCAATATAAAAACATTTACTTTCATTTATTATCTGTCTTTGTGAAGAAAGTTTACTATTTTAATTATTTTTATAGGATGTCCAATTCAAAATGAGAAAGATATGTGGGCAGAAAATACCAAAGTGGTAGAATCAAAAGAAAATTAAATGAAGTACGAAAAATTACAGCCGAAATGTAAAAAGGTAATTTGCCCATATTTTTAAAAGTTTCACAATGATGACACAGAATTGGAAGTAATCAGTCAAAAAGATGAAGATATTCATATAAATGAAAATGTCTCCAGAAAAATTGTTCAAGATAATAAGCTGGATATAGACAATAAATATGAAGAATCACATTTACAAGAAGGAAACAATATTATGAACATAATTCATTGTGGCATGACTGAGAATAAAGAAATAGTTAATGAATTACTAAATATAACAGATGATCCTTTTACTTGGCCAGAGAGAATGGGCCAGCAAATAATAAATTATTTCATGAAAAAATGATTGAAAATCCTTGAGGTTGAATTTCCCCACCAAAATAATGGACATCATTTTTCAAAAGTTCACCTAAAAAGAAAACTTCCAACTTGTAAAATCACATATTACTCATAGATAATATATTTTGATAAAAAAGGATAAAATGTTCATGATGATATGACAATTGCTTTGTTCACATCAGGATTCAATATTGGCCAAATACCCATGCTAAACTGACAGAACATGAAAAATCAAAGTATCATTTGGTTGTAATGTTAAATGTACAGAACTTTGGAGAAATCTTTGAGTTGCAGAAAGTTTAGACAATGTACAATGAAATTACCGAATCATGAAAAATTATGAATACATCAAGTTATTATCAACAAAGCAATTTCTAGCTGAATGTAATTTGACCTTTTAAGGATCTGTTCGAAACATAGATGATTTACATAAAGAAACCTTTTTAGGAATTATTGAACTGCTTGGGAAATTTCACCCAACAATTCCAGGTCATCTTTAACGATAAATCATCGGTAAATAAGGTCAAGAATATTACCTGAGCAAAATAATTCAAAATTAATTAGTGAATTTAATGGGAGATAAAAACTCAAACCAGATTATAAATTGAATAAAATGAGGAAAGTATATTGCTGTAATTCTTGAATGTACTTTAGATATTAGCGACCAAGAATGAATGTCCCGTACTCTCAGATATGTCTGATAGTAAAAAACATGGTTCAATCATTAGTGTTTACATTTATTAAATTTATAAATAGAGAGAGCAATTTCCAGGGAAAATTTATATGTTGTGCAGGGCAAGGGTATGATAATGGTTCAATACAAAGGGAAAAATTTCTGGAGTTCAAGCTAGACTCTTAAAATAAAACTGGAGAGTATTTTTTACACTCTGTGCTAGTCATAATTATAATTTTGTTTTGGCAGATACAGTTAAAACTTGTCCTGATGCATTAACTTTCTTTGATACACTTCAAATCCTTTATGTTATCACCCACAAATATATTGTCAATTCTAATTAAATATATTATAAGTCTTATTACAGTGGCTCTCAATATTCCCAATGCCGCGATCCTTTAATACTGTTTCTTATATTGTGGTGACCCCCAACCTTCATAACTGTAATTTTGCTACTGTTATGAATTGAAAATATGTGTTTTCCAATGGTCTTAGATGATTCCTGTGATAGGGTTGTTCGACACTCAAAGGGGTCACAACCCACAGGTTGAGAACCATTGTCTTATTATGAAGCCTCTTTGCGATACTAAGTACAAATGTCACATTCACAGTATTAAAGCAGTAAGGTACTAAGTAGGTGAAATCTATGATATGCCTCTTAAAATATCAAAAATGTTAGATCTTCAAATGAAAAGTAAGCACAAATACCTGCACACTCAATAAAAAAGATTACAAATTTATAACATTCCTCATTTTTTGATACAATTTTCTTTTCTGGATACATTTTGTTAGAGAGAAACTTCAGTGTAATTCTATAGATATTTCTATAATTCTTTCTTTATTTGAAAAACTGTTATGTTGGTTAACCAAATATAGGGATTGTGATCAAGCAAGTATTAGCCAAGGCTAAAATACTCACAGAAGATTTGGCGGTAATTCCAGAATTTCAAAATTAAAAAGTGTGCGGGGGGGGGGGACAAAATATTTTACTTAAAGAATCATTTATGAGCAAATTATTAATCCTGCAGAACTGTTCAAAGTAAAAAAATTTAATGTAGATCTGAATAAAGAAAAACAATCGTTAAAACTATTTGAAAACATAGGGGATTTGAACTCAGACTTTCAAGCAACCTCCAACTATCCACACTATCTCATACTACTGATACCCATGACCCCATGCTGAACCAGCACTCATTTGTTGGTTCAGATTATCATCTCCCACACATATATATAATCAGTGCTCAGTTTATATTAAGATAGCAAATCTTTATACTTTAATGGACAGGCTTCAATCTATTCCAATCTCCAACTTTTCAGCCAACCATACTATTGAAAATCTAATGATAGAATGTCCAAATCCCATACTGATGTCAATATTGTTGTTACACTCATGTTGATCTCAAGTCACTCTGACCCCTCACCTATAGGACAGTATCCATTTAAATACATAGAAGAGGGATGGGCAGAATGCAGGCTTAATGTGTAAGATTTGAAATACAGGCATTTTTATACCTGGAACTTAATTGTAAATATAGGGGATTTGAACTCAGACTTTCAAGCAACCTTCAACTATCCACATTATCTCATACTACTGATACACATGACCACACACATGTAGAAAAGGTAAATAATCACCAATATACATATTTTGTGCTGAACCAGAACTCATCAGTTGGTCCAGATTATCATCTCCCACGCACATATATATAATCAGTGATCAGTTTATATTGAGATAGCAAATCTTTATACTTTAATGGACAGGCTAAAACTATTTGAATAATTGAAAATCATATGGATTTATTTGGATTTTTGGGGAAATTTCAAAAAATGGAAATAAAAAAAATATGCAGCACGGTTAGAAATTGCTTTGTCAAATACTAAAACTAGATAAGAATATTTATGCACTGATTTTGTCAAGGAGATAGATTTAGAGACCACATGTGAGATGGATGGATGAAATAAGAAAGTGTGCAGGGCTGATATGGAGAAAAGAAGCCAAAGATCGGAGAAGATTAATTGAACTTGGAGAGACGTTCATTCTGCAGTAGATCAACAATGGTTGATGATGATGCTGGTCAGTGAACTGGAAGGTCTATAAATTATTATTTTATTAGAATACTGCAGAAAGTTGTCTAAAATGTTTCAATTTCTAGCGGAAAATAATAGAGCTGTAGCTTTTTCTAATTTTTTCCTTGCTTTCAGATATATATTAACCATACCAATGTCGTTGTTGCAGGAGAGTGAATATTTTCTGCATTAAAACTAATAAAAAACTTATTTACGGTCAACAATAACCCAAGGTAGGCTAAATAGTTTAGCAATCCTGTCCTTTAAAAATCAAGAAGCATGGTGGCTAGATTTTGATTCAATTTTAGAAGACTTCGAGCAAAAAACTAGAAATATTTTTAAACTCGTTTTCAATTTCTAATTTTTTAACATTAAAAAATGAGTACTTATAAAAATTAGAACCATATTTTGAAGGGCCCTGCACTAATCCAGCCCTAATTTTAAGAAATTAATTCTAATATCAAGTGTTTAAGATATGTAGCTTTTCAAATATAAGTATTTTTATTTAACAAACTTTGTATATATATATATTATTCTCTGTCTAAGAACTGATATAGTTGCTAGGCAACAAAATACCCAGATCAAATGATATTACTTGATCAAAATTAGTGATAATTTGACTTTAGTTAACAATTCTTTAACACTACTGATGCAAATATCAAAAACAATTTTAATGCACGTTATACAATGTAGCAACTTACATACCACTCTTGAGACTATGCGCCTGAAAAAACGACAGAAGGGACCTCTGCAAATCTTTAACACAAGCTCTTGTAACGAGTATGCGTTTTATAAATATAAATATTATATCACTCTTAAAAAATAGCTGATAATTTTCTATTTAAGACTTCCATGAACTTCTAATAGTTAAAAAAATATTAAGAGCTAGTTGTTTTGAAAGTGTAATATATAAAGAGTTGCAGTATATAAAGTGCATAAAAGAAGTGACCGTATTGTTTATTTATATTAGTATAATACAGTCAATGCAAAGTTAGTGAAAGGAAAGTAATATATGGGATTTGAACCCAGACTTTCAAGCTCTCTTCAGCTATCCACTCTATCTCATATTATTAATACCCATGACCACACACATGTGAAAAAGATAAATGACCTCCGATATCTGTATTTCATACTGAACCAGCACTCAGAAGTTGGTCCAGATCATCATCTCCCACACACATATACAATCAGTGTTCTGTTTATATTAAGATAGCAAATCTTCAAACTTTAATAGACAGGCTTTAATCTACTCCACCCTCCAACTCTTCAGCTGCCAATACTATTAAAAATCTGATGATAGTACACCCAAGTCCCTGTTGATGCTGATATTATCATCATGAAATTCCTTGTTGATGCCAATATTACTATCATCTTCATGAGCATGACAATAATATCAACATAAACAAGGAATTTGGGCATATTATCATTAGATTTTTAATGGTATGGACAACTGCAAAATTGAAGAATGGAGTAGATTAAAGTCTGTCCATTAAAGTTTGAAAATTTGCTATCTTAATATAAACTGAGCATTGATTATATATATGTATGCGGGAGATGATGATCTGGACCAACTGATGAGTACTGGTTTAGCACGAAATACGCATATTGGAGATCATTTATTTTTTTTTATATGCATGTAATCATGTGTATTAGTTATATAACATGAAATGGATAACTGAAGGTAGCTTGAAATTTTGTGTTCAAATTCTCTATATTACTTTAAAACTCCCAATATATGAATTATGCTTGTATTTCAAAAATACGAAGGGAAAGTAGAACATGTCATCTTTATAAAGAAATCAAGTCATATGTCACATGACCTAATTTAACAAGCTTGTATTACAAATGTTATATATAGAGCTCTATATATAACATTTCATCTTTTTACGTGTTTTTGTTTTGTTTAAAAAAATTATACGTAAAACAGGAAAATATAATATAGTGTAGATTTTTCTTAGCACAAATTAAGTTGACAACACAGTTTATAAATAGCAAAATACTACAATAAGGCTCAAGAAACAAAATGTGCACGCATACACACACATCTACTTTCAAAAACTAATATTATTTTGCTGGTAAAAAAATTTAAATGAATTTAATTCGTCATCAAATTAATAATAGATGTGACATTTAAATTCAGGTTTAGAAAATACTTTGTGGGCAGGACCCCAGCTATTCATTAAAATCACAATTTCTTGAATATTTTAATTTTTTTTTTTTTTATGTAGACAGATGAAAGAACTTAGTTATTATCTAATAATTATAATTTCATTATACTATTATGATAAAAACGTAAAATAATCACGTGATTATTGATTAAGTAGAATATGTATTAGCATATTTAAATTCAGGCTGAGAAAAAATATCAGTGTGATTTTGCTATTCATTGGAATGATCTTTTTTGTGTGCCTTGCACGGTTTGGTGCAGTAAGTAAAGCACCCAACTTGAGATTCGGAGGTCCCAGGTTCAATTCTGGCATTCGAACTTCTTATTTTTTCTCGAGCAATAAAGCCTTTTATATATATAATCTTAATTTTAATATACAATAAAATTGTTTATGAAAAACTTGACAAGGTTTAAATTGCATTAAGATATCAAAAGAAGGAATTATTTAAACAACCATCTTTAGCTTTTTTAGATAAGATCTGTACATTATTACTAGTTTTTCATAATCCAGTGACTAGCAGTTGACAAGGTTACAATTATACATTTTTTTATAGATGCATTCGAGCTATTTCAAAAAAAAATTCAGTACCATCTAAGAATGAAAGTTTCTCTAAGATCATCATTTTTTTAATTAAACAAATCCACCTTTCTTCAATACTGTTACAATGCTTATTTTATTAAACCTTATCAACTTCATAATTTTATCAATGGATATAGAAGGATAAAAGTACCATCATTTTTGCAGATAAATATTAGGACGATGAACTTTTTTACTCCAGTCAGTTTTATTCCTCTCACCTTAAAGTTGTTTTTTTATTTTTTATTTTAAACGTCTATTTACTCCATGTTGTTAAAACTATTTAAAACTTCAATAGTATTGTCTGATCGGCTAAACCAGTGGTTCCCAATCTTTTTTTGGTCATGCCCCACTTAAGCCTTTCTAACATCCTGGTGTCCTCCCCCCTGTGACATATATTTCTTATTATTTAAAATGTGAACTCCTATTCACATGGACGAAGCCTACAAGATCATTAATGAAAGGACAGTTGAAATACGATTGAGTTTCAAGCCACTTGCTCCAAGTAACAGTGGAGAGAAGTAGAGAGTAAAGTAAACAGGAAAGACACTGAAAAGAAAATGGCATGGGAAGAGAGAAATTTAAAAACATTCTTAGCTTAATTGCATGAATAATAAGATATAAGAAAATAATGGGTTTTCTAACTCGCTATAATATTTACATGGGAATGATTACAATATACAATTCACCAAGAGCTTTGAGTAGTCCATCATTGGTTTGTCAGTGAAATGGACAGTTGAATTGTTGGAAGGATGAGAGGATTGAAGCCTGTCCATTAAAAATTAAGGAATTGTTATCTTAATATAATTCAAGCACAGATTGTATATTATGTGTGGGAGAGTATGATCTGGTCCAACTGATGAGTTCTGGTTCTGCATGAAATACATATATTAGGGATCAGTTATCTTTTTCACATGTATATGGTCATGTGTATCAGTTGATTGAGATGGAATGGAGGACGAATGTAGATGGAAAATCCTAAGTTCAAATCCCTCTAAATTCACTGTTAATAACTCATTCTCAAATCGGTTCTATTAAAAGTCAAAGATGTGTGCCCCATATTGTGAATCATTGGATTAGATAAGTAATTTGATATTAGTATTTTTTAATTAAGTGTTGTGCTGTTAGCAGTCTATATATATATATTATAACGGGACAGCCTATTTGATA
>JAQFVV010007412.1:85000-93409 GCA_028023455.1 Epiperipatus broadwayi | reverse complement strand
ATGTACATTAGAGGTATAGGAATGTTGTAGCTACTGATTTCTTCCAGCAGTTTCAGAATTGGAATTGAATCAAATGCTGCTTCAATGTCAAGCTGAATCACCACTGGCCCAGTTTTTTTGGTTAGTCTGACTTCGTCTATTATTGTCTTAAACAGGACAAGTGCTTCCGGTATGGAGCTGCCTTTTTTAGCAAACTGGTATGTAGAGCGTCGTGTAATTTTAGGTAGAATTAAAGGCTGAATTTTGTCCTTGACTATGGATTCAATAATTTTTATAATAAGAGGGGACATGGATATTGGTCTGAGGTTGGTTAGTGGAGAAGGATGAATGGGCTTTTTGAGGAAGGGGACTAGCGATACCGGGTAGAGCTGCTCAATTGAGTAGATCTGGTTAGAGAGATAGGTAATCATATTTAGTATTATTGGTGTTGTGAAGTAGTTCAGATGATGAAGTATAAATTTGGGGATGGCATGTACTCCGGGGTGAGAGTTATTTGGATATGCTTGGATTTTTGTAGCTATGTCATTTCTGGATATGTTATGATGATTTGTTGTGATGCCAAAGTGGAATGGAGACAAGCAAGGTGATGATGTTTTCTGAAATCTGTCTTTGAAATGGTTATAAATTTGTAATGTCATATTTTCCCCTGTTAAGGTTTTTGAGTTTGAAAGTATAGAGGATGGAGTGAGCTTTTTTGAACTGTAGCCAAGGGCCCAGCGAATGTAACCTTTTGACCAATTATGTGTGTTTTTTAGAAAGAGTTTGGCTTTTTTTATTGAAATATATTCTGCTAATGTGATCTGTGTCTGTTTATATTCCTGTTTTAACAATAAAATTGAGCTAATTGAGGTTGAGTTGCTGGGTGTGCTTTTAAGTTTTAAATGTAGAGTGTCTAATTTTTTCATTAGATAGGTAGGAGATGGATTTCTATTGGTGTAATGTTTAATTGTGGAAGAGATGACATTTATAAATGTGAACCATGCCTCTGTTGGGTCGAGTGACAAAATATTAATTTTATTGAAATATATATATATTTCAGAGATTATTGCCTCTGGAGCACTGGATTTAAGTAACAATCTAGTAGTGTTGTTAAATGAGAGAGTGGACTGGAGATGTAGATCTATTTGTAGTTGTATATTGAGTGCCATGTGATCAGAAAAGGAAACTGGACATAATGAAGGTTTTATTATGTAATGTAGGTCAGGGGAGTAGAAGAGGAGATCAATTAATGTGGAATGTTTTTGAGTGTAGAATGATATGTCATTGGATGAGAAGAAGCCTTCTGCGCTCATGAGTTTTTTATTTATGAGATGTAAATATTTGCGAGTGAAATCAGAATATGACATGTTAAAGTCACCAGTTAGTATTGTGGGATGTGGGTTTGTTGCCAAAATAAGGTTTATATTGTTGATGAGCTGGTGAATAAGCAGTGGCTGGTTATATAAGTACAAGGTGATTATGTTTATTACATAGGCTGAGTTTTGAAAGGTTATTATGCTCATGTGTGGGTTTAGGAAAAGCAGTTTAAATGATTGAAGAGGAGAGTTTCTATGAATAAGAAATCCAACTCCAGCAGCAGATAAGTTTGATAAGGAAAAGTTGCAGTAACCAAATCTATTTAGGTATTTGTGAGGTTTGTAGGTGGAATTGATCGAATATTTGGTCTCCGTAAAAAGCAGTAAGTGAGGATTGAATTGATTAATCCAATTTGCTATGGCGAATAATCTATGTGGCGAGTTGATTCCTCTGACATTGACTGTAGTGATTGATAACACCATTGTAATGTTTAGTGTGTGTGCAGCTGATTATGAATATGTGGATTCTATAGAAGATCCTTAGATATGGGAATCAATGGGTTGGAGCTGATGTCAGCAGGTATATTAAGATTGGAATCATCTATGGAAGGCAGTTTATTTTTAACCTTTTTAGTGACTCTGTGATAACCATCCACACCCTCAAGAAATTTCATTTGTTCTGGAGAACCAGAAGAATCAACTGATAAACACTGCCTAGTCCAGTAGCCAGTTTCAGTGCCTTTGTTGTCTGGGATAGGTGATGAAGTGGGTCTTAGCTTTTTTCTGAGTGGAGTTAAACTTTCTTTTTTATCTATGTGGTTAGTAGTGGTTGATTGGGTGTTATGCACTATGATTTTGTCTTCAGTTGAGTTGTCAGTGGTGGCCTTTTTTTTCTTTCTTTTGTCTTTGTTTTTCTTCTTTCTCTTTGCAATTTTAAAAAGGGAAGAATCTGTTGTGCTATCTTCAGAGTGGTAAGATGAAGAGTCTTCATCCATGCAATCCTCATCTTTATCAGAGTAGTTGGAATTGATTGCTGCTGAGTTATTAATTGTGACAATATTATTATCAGTAGGTGTGTGGATGGGATGTTCAATTGGTTGTTTAGTGGCTAGGTTGTTAGTTGGTTTTGAAGTACTTTGAATTATTTTATTACTGGTTACTTGAGGTGTGGCAGTTATCTGGTTTGATTGTGGAATTGTTGAGCATTGATGATGTTTAGTGAGTTTAAGGCTGCATTTAGGGCAAAGCTTATTAGGGCAATTTTTAATCAAGTGAGATCTTTGCTTACATGAGAAACATTGTGGTGGTGTACCTTTAAATGTGATGATGAGTTGTGCACTCTCACTTTCATGTAGAGTTGGGATATCTGTTGGATTGACGTTTTTATTTAGACTAATGTTGAAAGTGGCAATGTTAGTATAAACCGGTGCCGCTGCTTTTTTTTCCATAAAATAGTTAAAATTGGAGATTTTTCCGTATTTATTTAATATTAAATGTAAATCCATTTCTGTAAAATCTGGGTAGCAATTTTTAATTTGTCCAAATGCCACTAGGGGGCGATTAATATCAATGAAGCAAATTATTCGGTTACCGAGAAATTTAATGTTATTCTCAAAAATTTCTTTTTGCTTTTTGTTATGAAATTCTAAGCACAAATACCTATTATTAGGAAGGAATAATACTTTATAAATATATGACCACAATTTTTTTTCGGTCAATAATTGATAGAACTCTTCTGTGGGAAATCTACTTAGATCACATTTAGTATTGATGACGGTGATAATTACGGTTTTGTCGTTCTTATATTTTTTTAAGAGATTGGATTAAACTGGTAGGTACGGTTGCATTAAACTTGGTACAATATTCTTGATATTTTTCCAGCATGATATGGTAACAAGGTTCACATATATCATCATCTTGTATTTCCTTTTCAAGATCGTTTTCTAGACCGAAAAGTTCCATGATGTTTTTTGACTCTGCTTGCGCACTCTCGCACAATTTTTCTTCGGAATTCTGTACTGCATTCGCGTAAGTGAATTCATTATTTATTTGCGTATTGTCGTTGGTAGTTAAATTGAGTGATTTCCCATGTAAATTACTATCATTTGGGTATACGTTATTAGACGAAGGTTTTTTAGCTTTTGGTAAATGAGGAAAATGATCTGTGTTTCTGTTAAGCCCGTGAATTTCGGTCTCTTTGTCCGACTGATAGCTTAATGAGGTATTAGTATTTTTTATTGCTCCCGCGTAGGTGAAGTTTTTGTTAGTTTGCTTATTGCTTGTATGTGGAGTTAATCCGTTATCCAACGAGCTACTATTAATTATGTTAGTTGTATTTAAATCGTGTTTGTCACTGCTGTGAAGTATGGAAGCATGATTACTATTGGTCAAAGGCCCTCGTATGTTCAGATTCGGCTCAGTGTATTCAGTAACTATGCTGGTAGACTTCGACGAATTTATTGAAGTAATATGACTAGAATATATTTCTTGGTTAGCGTCATTCTGCAAACCAGAATCACTATCTAATTGTAAGATGATATTATTAACTGAATTAGTAGGTTCACTGATTGCAGTGGATGTATGAGCATTAACGTTCGTCGATGCCTTATATACCGTAGGTGTTTGTGCAATAACGTTCGTCAACGCCATGTTTGCAGAAATAGACGGAGCGTTTTGCTCCATTAAAGAAAAGACAAATAATTAAGGAATTAATACAGGTTTTTCACTTACCAAACTACCAAGAATTTATGGAGTAGGTTTAAAGCAATAACTATGATTGAATATAATCCTATCACTGTTGCTTATTATAACAAAAATCTATGGACTTTGAGAGAGGTTTTGTGCAGAACTAAAGCATGGCCGCCATCTTGGCTATATACTACTACTACTACTACTACTACTACTACTACTACTACTACTACTACTACTACTACTACTACTACTACTACTACTACTACTACTACTACTACTACTACTACTACTACTACTACTACTACTACTACTACTACTACTACTACTACTACTACTACTACTACTACTACTACTACTACTACTACTACTACTACTACTACTACTACTACTACTACTACTACTACTACTACTACTACTACTACTACTACTACTACTACTACTACTACTACTACTACTACTACTACTACTACTACTACTACTACTACTACTACTACTACTACTACTACTACTACTACTACTACTACTACTACTACTACTACTACTACTACTACTACTACTACTACCACTACCACTACTACCACCACTACCACTACTACCACTACCACCACTACTACTACCACCACTACCACTACTACTACTACCACCACTACCACCACCACTACTACTACTACTACTACCACTACTACCACCACTACCACTACCACCACTACCACTACCACTACTACTACCACTACTACCACTACCACTACTACTACCACTACTCACCACTACTACTACTACCACCACTACCACTACCACTACTACCACCTACTACCTACTACTACCACTACTACTACTACCACTACTACTACCACTACTACTACTACTACTACTACTACTACTACTACTACCACTACTACTACTACTACTACTACTACTACTACTACTACTACTACTACTACTACTACTACTACTACTACTACTACTACTACTACTACTACTACTACTACTACTACCACTACTACTACTACTACTACTACTACTACTACTACTACTACTACTACTACTACTACTACTACTACTACTACTACTACTACTACTACTACTACTACTACTACTACTACTACTACTACTACTACTACTACTACTACTACTACTACTACTACTACTACTACTACTACTACTACTACTACTACTACTACTACTACTACTACTAGTTTTAAAGTACTTTATTTGATATCATAAGAACATGTATGAAAATACAATTTTAAAACATGTTATAAAAACTGATCTACAATTTAGAATTGAAAATTATTAACAAAGTTATTATTATGAATACATGAAATATTTTTACATTAATGTTGAAAAACTGAGGAAAAAAATTAATCAATAACAGTAACAATATTAAATACATATATGACAACAAAACTCACTTACATACAGCAAATATGCTATTCATGTTTCACAGTGGTGTTGGTAATTTGATCAAACTCCAAGTGGCTGATACTATATCTGTTGGAGCTAGTGCTTGATCTCTTGTTTTAATTTTTCCTAACTTATTGAGAAAAAGTGATTTAAGTTTACGAGATGTGGGATTGAATATAAAGTGGCATCTCATAAACCAGAGTGTGTATAGTATAAAGATTGTTACTCTTATTGTTGGAAACAACCCTCTTTGAATATTTTCTATCAATACTGTCAATGAGCATTTTGGATTATGGGTTATATCAGCAATTAGTTCTCGATATGTTTTGAGAGAAGTACACTGAGAAATAAAATGTTCTGTTGTTTCTTCTTCTTTATTACATAGTTGACAAATGGCATCTATGTTTGGAGATCTCCATCTTCCAGCCAGAAAAGCATTGGTAGGTAAAGCTCTAAGGTTGATTTTTATTAGAAAATCTAAGTACTTAGGCTCCAAGTACCAGAATTTAAATTTTTGGATTATAGCTTTATTTGTGATATTAATTAAGCTAATGGGATTTTCAAAGGGACTGGAATTAGTTGTTATGTAATGTGCTTCCCAATACTTAATTTTAGTTGAGAAAAGGTTTGTACCAGGTACTTTATGTTTGAATATTGTTTTTATTATATTGTTAATGAATTTATTTTTAATAGGAGGTGGAGTGTCTGTAGGTGATATTGGAAGAAACACTTGAAAATTTTCATATGTCATATAAAGTTTCATTAATGCATTGTGAGTTTTTTGGTAATAGAATGTTGAAATGCAGTGTAATGACAGGCCATTTTGTCTTGAATGTTTTTGCAGACTTTTGATGCTTATTACCACTGCCTTTTTATTCCAAATGAGTTTGGTGCAAAAAGAGTTAATTTTTTTCTTAAATGAGTTAGTAAATTTAATGATAGGTGCATAGTAATTTATTTTTGGGAAAATTAATATGTTAATGAGTGATATTTTACTATGCAATGAAAGATATGCTTTTGAAAGTGAGGTTGTCACCTTTTCAATTGCAGATATTAATTGTTCTTGTATAATCTTTCTCATTGCATTCATAGACAGATGAATTGGGAGACCAAGAAATTTGTGGGGAGGGGAACTGCAAACTGAATGAATTTGATTACCAGAAAGTATACTCCAAATAGATGTTTTTTCTTTATTAAATTTTAAACTATAAGCTGCAGAGTAATTTTCTAAAATGGTATACATTAAAGGCAAATGTTTTTTGGATGGCAAAAAAATGACTATATCATCCATGTATGAAATATGATTGATGGATTGGTTTATGAGGGGTACATATATTCCTGGCAATTTAGATTCTATTTCTAGTAGGAGGGGGTTAATATATGTGATAAAAAACAGTGAACTAAGGGGAGAGCCTTGTGGTATTGAGTTGTGTGGAGTGAAGTCAGGGGACATTTTGCCATTAAGAGTAATGTGTATTTTTCTATTGATGAGCAGGTTTGCTAGAACATACATTATAGGTATTGGAATCTTATGTTGACTAAGCACCTGTAGCAGCTTGTCCACAGGCACCGAATCGAATGCAGCCTGTATGTCTAATTGAATTGCAATAGGTGCTGATTTTCTAGCTTGTCTTACATCCTCTATTAATATTTTACATAACATAAGTGCTTCAGAAGTAGAACATCCTTTTCTAGCAAACTGAAACTTAGACAACCCAGGAAGTATTAGGGGTTGAATTTTGTCTTTTAAAAGAGACTCTATTAGTTTGATGATCAGAGGAGACATTGAAATAGGGCGTAGATTATCTAGAGGAGAAGGAAGTGTATTTTTTTTTAGAAAAGGGACCAGTGATACTGGATAAAGTTGGTCAATGTTATATATTTGTTTTGATAAATAATTTATCATATTGTGTACTATTGGGATAGTAAAGTGGCTAAGATGTGATAATAAAAATTTTGGAATTGCATGTGTACCTGGGTGTGTATTGTTGGGAAAAGCGTTCAACTTGAGAGCAATTTCATACTTTGTAATGTTATGTTCTTCTGTGGTAAAACCAAAGTGAAATGAAGAAAATTTTGGAAAAGGAAATTTTTGGAGTCTAGATTTAAAGTGGTAATATATTTGGGGAGTCATGTCTTCCCCAGCAATCATTTTTGAATCAAAAATAATAGATGAAGGAGTTAATTTTTTGGGAGTATAACCTAAAGCCCACCGAATATATCCTTTAGACCAGTTATGGGGATTAGCTAGAAAAATTTTTGCTTTTTTTATAGAGAGATAATCAGCCAGTATGAGTTGGGTTTGCTTGTATTCTTGTTTTAAAAACATTATTGATGTAACTGAAGAAGGGTCACATGAAGTATTTTTTAGTTTTAAGTGTATTGTATCTAACTTATTAACAAGATTAGTGGGAGAACTATTTTTGGAGGTATAATGTTGAATAGTAGAAGAGATTATGTTAATAAATGATAGCCAGGCCTCTACTGGGTTTAAAGATAGTATGTCTACCTTCTTAAAATAAATATAAATCTCAGAGAGAACAGCTTCAGGTGTAGTGGATTTTAAAAGAAGACGAGTAGTTTTATTTAGAGGAAGAATTGGTTGATGTTGCATGTGTATTGCAAGTTCCACATTAAGTGCTAAATGATCAGAGAAAGTTACAGGACATAGAGAGGGATTTATTATGAAATGTAGATCTGGTGAATAGAATACAAGGTCTATTAGAGAGGAGTGTTTTTTAGTGTAGAATGAAATGGAGTTAGTTGGAAAAAAACCTTCAGCACTCATGAGATTTTTATTAATCAAATGAAGGTATTTTAATGTAAAATTCTTATAAGACATGTTAAAATCACCCATGATTATAGTTGGGTAAGAATTTGTAGCTAAAATTAAATTTATTTTATTTATTAATTGGTGAATTAACACTGGCTGATTATATAAATAGAATGTTATTAAATTCACTGTAAAAGAAGAATGATAAAGAATAATTATACTCATATGCTGATCTAAGTACAAAAT
>JAQFVV010007412.1:0-80000 GCA_028023455.1 Epiperipatus broadwayi | reverse complement strand
ATTCCTGGGGCTTAATCAACAAATATTGGCAAAGGTAAATTGTACACTCAAATCCTAATAAACTAACATTAATAAATTTAATAACTAACATTATTAACACACAATGAAAAGTTGATATTAGAAATAAATATTTTATTTTAACAACTTAAAATATTTAAAGATAAATTACTAATAAGTTGGAAAGACTACACTGACACTATTCCAGACATGAATCAATTAATTAAAAACAGTTAAACAATTGCAGTTCAATTCCAATTTTTTTGTAGAAAGTTTTTTAAAATGAAAGTATCAGGTTTATATTATAAACTTAATTTTAGTCACAATTAGAAATAATTAATCATAGTTTACCAGTAAGTTTAGCAAAATTCTGTATACAGTTTATTACTATGCATATTTTTTTTTTGAGGTAGAATGAGCTCATGGCCATTGGTTTTAACTTGTTTTTGATCCTGGTTCTAAAGGCTAGTCATGAAAGATTTTCTGGGGTTGAATAATTTTGTGATAAACAATGTCTTAAGCTTTAGGCCACCCCAGCATGAAGAATTATTTCAGCATAGAGTGGTCCTGGATTTCATGATCCAGGACCAGCCAAAAAAAAAAAACAGACAAGACTCTGATCACCCTGGTATTTTTTCTTTTATACCAGAAGTCCAGTTTTTAGACTTCTGCACATATTTTTTTTGTCCTTCTATAAACATATAAGATATTAATTTTGTACATTTATTTCTTAAGTTTAAGTTAGAAAGATTTTTTTAAACATAATTCCACCATCTTTAATTAGCTTTCAAAAAGGTTTTACTGATTTTAATTTGGTGTGGAATTCTTTTTCCTATAGTTTATCTGGATTAGTAATCTGCATGTGTTTCTTTTATCAATTTTAACTTTTATTTTTATTTACAGAAAAAAAAATATGAATGAAAAATATAACTTTCATTGCACATTAAAAAAAAAAAATTACACAAACTAAAAAAAAATTTAATTGCATCTTTTAATAAGATCGCTAAATTTATTTTTTCTTTTAGCTTTTACCGAAAGCCAAAATATTTGTACCATATATAAATAAACAGTACAATATTTATTCCCTTTGACTATTTGAAAACTTTCAATATAATTTTTTTAAATATAGTTTTCATTTGTAAATTTAAATTTAAAAAAAAATTAAGTCCATTTTATTAAATTTTAGTATAATGGTTTTATAGAAAAGTGAAAGATTGATCATTTTCAAAAACTTCCACCAGGTGTAACAAAAAATGAACTTTTATTTTAGATTATGTTTATCAAGTTTAAAATTATTTCTTCTTAATAAAAGTTTTAAAAAACATTCCTTAAAATATTTCAGCATTACAATTATTAAAATAAATGGAATAAACAGAAATATGTAATCAGAACTATAGCTTTTAATTTGCTGTTGGCAATTAAAATGTATTTGGAATAAATTACAATTTATCTGAATTTAACTTTTAATTCCAAAATAAAGCAATGAAGATATGTTTTAAAATTTGAAATTTCACTTATAATTATTTTTAAAAATGACATAAATTAATATCTATAATAATAATAATAAAAGTGATTCATTTTCTGCCAATATCAACTTCCTGCTTAATGTTAGTACATTTTATTTGATTTGCGTTCATCGAAAAACAAATATTTCAATACAAAAGCTAGATCTAGCAACATATTTTTATCAAAAAAATAAACAAAGCATTAAAAATATATCATTTTTTTCAAGATTTGAATAAAAGTTGAACTCAGTTTAATAAATACTTAAAAACAGCTAAAACAAAAGTCCAATATTGAATCTAGACATTTTAAAATAAATAAAACAATATATACTTCGGTTTGAGTTTATTATTATTAAACGATTGCAAATCTGGCCAAACAAATATTATAAAAAGCCAAAAGAAAATTATTTTAAGTAAAGCTATTAAAATGTCTTTATCTAATATAAGGGTGGTCATTTTCATGAAAGAAGAAAGAAAAGCCAGTCAATATAAAAAGTACAACATATAAATTAAAGCTTTTATATATGAGATAAATATTTACAACAATAGAAGTCACTGTAAACTATGTAAGGAAGGAATTGAAAATATTAGGCATTTGTTAATTGAATGTAAATGTTTGAAAACAGAAAGGGTACATATAATGAAGTTGTGAAAAAATAAATATGAAAAGAGTGATTATACAGAAAGTGAATTATTGGTTTTCATGCTGGCTTTGGGAAAAGATAAAGGGGATTTAGATATAAAGGTTATAGAGTTGACAAAGATTATGTTTTGGAAATGGGATAGAGCAGATTATGGGTAAATTTAGAGTGGGGAATGTAAAATAAAGTGGTTAACATGTTTACCTGGGCATAATTGCTAAGATATTCTTGACTTCGTTTAAGGAAAAGCCATAATACATCACATAACATCACATCATCTTCGGAGAAAGAAAAAATAATGAAATATTTTACGATTTAATTAATCAAAATTTCTTTTCAATAATTTATAATAATTCATGATTGCTTCAATATTTTATTTATAATTATTGTTTTGCTGTTCAAATTTGTGTTATGACAGTAATATATTTATTTTCTATAAACAAGTTAATGATATTCAAATAAACAGTCTAAATTTCAAAGGGTTTATAAAGCTTAATTAATTGTTTTTTTCTATTTCATTTTTACTTCATGCTCTCTGAAACACTCATTTTACTCTATTTCCAGTTTTAGAATTATAATCATCAGTCACTAAAAATATATCTTGCTTGAAAGTTTTGCCAATTCTAGCCTAATCCTAATTATAATACTTTTGTGTTTTTTTTTTCATTGTCTTGAGTCATTGTGATGTAAATTTCACTTACAATAATGTACATTATTTCAATAATTATATAATATAATTATTAGAATAATCATTTTTTCAATTAAAAAACAACACCTAAATGTTATTCAATGAGTTGTTAAAACTGATTTAAACTAAACTAATTCACAACTATTTTATGGCAAGACAACAGTTCTTATGCAAAATTAACATTATTATGAAAATAAAATAAGTCTTTGATTAAATGAAATAAATATATAATTATCAGAAGATAAATATCAAGGGAATTTTTCAGTCTATTTAATTAATTGCTTTATTTTATTTGAAATTAATTCCTAAAATTTAGTGCTTACAATTTTGGCTGTTCCTCCTCTTTTTTTAATGCTTATTATTTAACTTTATCAAGTGCACATCTATATTCTGAATTTTAACAATTTTTTGGGAGAAATTTTATCGATGCTTTGTTTTACAAGATATTTATTAATGAAATATAATCTATATGTATAAAATAATTCGATTTTTCATAATTAGTAAAGTTTAACCACCGTTCAATTTTCGTATTTATCACAACCACATTTATTTTTTCCTTGAAATGATTCATAATACAAAATCAACCTCTAAATTCTCTAACACTTGTGTATTGGGAATAATCAATTTTATTTCTAATCTTTTATATAAAACTTTTAAGAAAAAGTTTGTAGAGATTTAATAAAATATAACAAGTCTGCAATTTTTTTAATCTATTTTTACTTATATATTATTTTATTTCAATAATGTATTATCACTCGCGAAATGCATTCTTTAAGATCATCTTTTGTTTACACAAAATTAGGAATAACTTGACCAATATATATATATATGTGTGTGTGCGCGTGCGTGTGTGTTGTGTGTTATTTCTAATATTGTGATGGGTAAATGCTGAATTCATAATATTATTTTTTTCTGGGAGATTCCATATAGTAAAAAAATGTAAATTGTATATCAGAATGCAAATCAATATTTTTTTCAAACTTAATACTTAAATTTACTAAAACTAAAAGCTAAACTGAAATTCCCAATAATAATAATAATAATAATAATGATGATGATGATGATGATGATGATAATAATAATAATAATAATAATAATAATAATATATCTGCAGGTCCTGTCTAAAAAATGGAACACCCGATTAACTTTGTTATCTAAAAATTTTAAAAGACAAAAGGAAATCAACTAAATCATTAAAGAAAAAAGTTTCCTAAACCTAGATAACAATCGTAAATGATTTTGAAGTGCTTTTCAAATAAAAAAGATAAGAAATTCATGGTTATTTTAAATAATATTTAATCAACATCAAAAAATAAACATGGCGTCAAGATTTAAAGTTGACGCTTCAAATAGTTCCAAAACTCTCAATTCAATGAAAAATATAATATCGAATCAAAAAACCTACAGATATACAATACCAAGAGAATAAACAAAACACCAATTTAAGTCAATCTAGATTTAGAAAAGTAAATCAAACAGACATAAATGATATATATATATATATATATATCAGTGATGAATATGAGCTAGAACCATGAATGATCAACTGGATGAATGAAGAAATAAAAGAGATTAATTCTAGATTTAATAATACCATACCCCCAAAATTATTTAATAGTTTTAACAAAAAAATTTTCTGACAAATCGTTAATACTAGCAGTTACAGACAAAAAATCTATCCCTCTATAAATTCCCAAGACAACTCCTATTTAAGGAATTAGCGTCATGACTATTGGAGAAAATCCCAACTCCAGATATTTAGCTATAGAATTTTACAACAAAAATCAGTGTGAAGCATTTCAAATAAAAGTCCAGACATTAGAAAATTATACTTTAGTGGTGGTTGACAAAAATATGCAAAACTACTACACAGGCATTTTAAAAAATACATATTTTGGATATAGCTTACAAGACTTTACCAAACTAATTTACTCCTATGGTCAGGCAATCTATATCAAGCCTATCTATTGTAGCGATACTCCAATCCCTATACACACCAACAGCTTCTATTTCAAAATTAAACTAAATAAAATATCAATCCTGAAGAAATCCCTAACCAGATTATTGATCAAAAAGCAGTCCTCACCCTTCAAATAAAAGGACCCAGATCACAGTGCTATGCATGTGGAGAAAGAGGCCATCTGCAAGGACCTTCCATACAAAGAAAGACTGCAGGAGTGACCAGCAAACAAAGGAAATCCCAGAACAAAACCAAGCAACCCAAAAACAACTAATAAATAATGCATAAAGCAGCAAAATACACACAAGTCTTCTACAACAAAAAAATCAGGGGGGAAAAAGAATCTTAACAATACAAATAATAACGAACGACTAAATTTGACAATTGAAAATATTAATAAAAATGAAGAGTGGAAAAACAGCACACAAAAACTCATCAATAGTAATCAATCACAAGAAAAAATTGAAAATCAAAATTTAATCACAAAAGAAAATATAAGACTGAAAAGCATCCAAAGTAAAATAAAAATAAAAGACCAAACAAATAATGATCTGCAAATAAACAGTGAAGAAGAAATAAAGGAATATAAAAATATCACAGACATAGAAAGTCACATGGAAGAAGATGATTCTACAGACAAAAATGAAAACATCAACAATTTTTCCAACTTACTCTTAAAAAAACAACTAGAAACTATACAGCCACAGAAATCTTAAAAAAAAATAGCACTAGATATACCACAAAACATAGTACTGGAAAAAAAGCAAAAAAAAAGCCAGGTTGGCCACCAAAAAAAAATATAAAAAAATTAAAGTAAGAGCAGAAGAAGATATAATCATCAGCTCTGAGCACACATATCAGACTACTGAAACCTCCAATGAAGATACTAATCATGACTATGAAGATGAATCAGAAGCACAACCCAATACAAAAACAAGTAAAAAATACTGACTGATCAAAGCCAAATTACCACTTAAAATAATATATAATTAAATCAAATACACAACACAATCCAAAACAATAAAAAACCCACTAACCAATCAAAGCCAAATTACCAAAAAAAAAATAATAATAATATATAATCAGAATGAAAATCAAAATTGCTGCAATCAATACCAGGGGTTTAAATTCAACTCAAAAAATATACAACATAAAACACTGGATACAATAAATTTTACCACACATTACAGGTCTACTAGAAACAGAAAGCTATGCAGGGTCACAAGTAGACCCATCCAAATACTTTGGTACTGAAGGATTCTACACAGGTTCCAGAGATGCATCATCACCATCAGCAGGATCTGTCCTAATAATTGCAAATCATTGTCCATTTTAAACTTTTAAAATCACTTACAATGATTCAAATCTCCTAATCACTACATTCAGTCACAGAATAATGACAATCAATGTAATTTTTTTTATATATGCCAATAAATAAACAAAGAATTAAAACAATAATCATGTCAATCAATTCAAGATTGGCCACCACAGCAAATCCCTCCATCTTGTTTGGTGACTGCAACACATTGTATCAGGAATTTGCTAAAAAATGGCTCCACAAAATTCAAGTTGCGCTAATGAGTGGACAAGGTTTCCTTCCTCATAATGCTGTCTCATTCCATACTGGTCGGTTTAAATCACTGATAGACTTATGCTTTTATTCACCAACTCTACATCACTTAATAAAAATAAACCTCATTCTATTGGGCTTCGCTGATCACACTGCACAAATAATAACTATTAATCTAAACTAAATGCAAATTAACATTTCACCACTAACAAAAGCAATTAGAATCATTCTCCCCAAGTCCACCCCAGAATTTATCTTTCTGAAATCTATATAATGCTAGAAAAATTAAAACAAATAAAACTAGACCCTATACAACAATACCAATCTTTTATCAATATTTTGTCTTTTAATATAAACCACATAGTAATGAATAGACCATCATCATCCAAGCTATTAGAATATACTGATAAAATACATGAAAAACTTACAGCAATCACACCTACACATCACACCCAAAATTATATAAGAAACTTAACACAAGAATATAATAAGACTTGTTAGTCCCTAAAAGAGTATCTAAAAATTTAAAAAAAACAAATTATGCATTACCCAGTAACATACATGGTCACATAAATACATAAAATGGGCCCTTGGAAGTGCACCTGAAATTAAAGTACCAATTGCCATACAAACCCAAAGGGGAATCTTTGCTGGCCAAAATATGATAATTCCTATATTTAAACATTTTAGGGACAAACTGTAATTAGCACCACCAAACAGTGGACAGCACACATATTTGGACTACCAAAAAATAAAAAAATATTCACAGCAGATGATTTCATTAAAAAAATGAATGAAATGAATAATAACTATCACCATGGAAGCCCAGAAATACTACTTTTTGTCTTAAAACACCTTAGCCAATTCACTTCTAAATATCTTTGTAATCTGGCAAACCATCTAGCTCAAGAAATTAGCAGTATACGTCATAGCAATAGTATCTTACAATAAAAAGAACAAAAAAATTCCTGCACTTGAAGTCATAATACCTATATTCATGGGACCACTTCCAATGAAGGTATTGGAGAAGGTTATAAAAAAAATAGAGCCATTTTGATGCCTTCTATCTCATATACTCAGTTTTCTAAGAAAAAAATCTTCAACCTTACAAGCAGCTTTACTTTTCAAAACTATAATGGTAACTGTAAGAAATAAGAAAAAAATATAGCCCTCTGGTCATACAACTGGATATAGCATCAGCATTTGATACTGTCAAAATATTTGTACTGCTAAAGATGCTTGAAACCATAGACATCCCCAGATCCATCCTATATATAATAGCAAACCTATTAATAAACCGTGAGCAACACATAACACTTAATGGTAAAAATTCTCCCTCATTCTACCCCACCCAGTCACTATCACAGGGTTCACCCTTAAGTGCCTTACTCTTTATTTTTTTATATTCACCCCTTAATTAAAGAAATAAATAAATCCTTTGAAGGCATACAAATACCACGATCAACACAAAAAATAGCATGTTTGTGCATATATGGATGATATCACGGTCTTTCTAACTTCTAAAAAGCAGATACCATGGTTGAACAAGATAGTGGAAAAATATTTAGTCAATTATGGACTGAAGCTAATTCCAGAAAAATCTGCATCTTGGCATATATTCTCAGCAAACCATGTGTGTCCATATTTCAAGGAAAGCCAAATCCCTTTTTGGGTTTTCCAATTTACATGGGCACCACCAGAATGCACTATCACATACAAAACAAACTCAAAAAAAATGTTGAAAAAATAGCAAATTCATTATCTAAAGCATATCTATCAATATATGCAAAGACACAACTAATTAACATGCTAATCATGATGAGAAAACATACTACATGCCAGTGATTGTTTTTTCTAAAGTTTTCATCCAGAAAATTAACTCCATATGCTGTAAACATATGTGGGCCAGGAAAACAGTGGCCATATCAATTAAAAACCATAGCCAACCAGTAATAAAAAATGGCTTTGGCCTATACAGCCTCAACATTTTCCACATGCAAAAACAAAAAAAATACAATAATTGCATTAATTAATCAATTTACAAAGTTTAAAACATCTAATAAAAATAACACCTAATGATCGACCACCTCCAAAAGACTCATTCAATCAGCAAAATACCACTGCAATGCAATAGAAACAATCCCCAAACAATGGACAGAAAAATATAAATATTGGGAAATCTATGAACTAATGCAGAATCATATCACCAACAATGAAATATTACAGCTATTAAAAATAAACAATAAAGTATTAATCAAAAAATACAAGAAATGGGAGTTAGAGCCAAAATTTTTTAATTTCATTCTTAAAATAAACTTAAATGCCCTTCCAACCACATACGTTCTGGTCCATAGAAGACTACATAGAGACATGGATCCTTTATGAGGCTTATGCCATCAGAATGAAGAAACTGTCCTGCACTTACTTTATCACTGCAAAGGTCTGGAACAAGTAAGAGTTATACTTTGCAACACATATAAGAAAAATAAAACCATGATGGAACAAGTAATGATGGCTTTCCAAAGTAAAACAATACCACTGATTAGGGCCCCAACTTTTGTTCCATATTCACTATCATGCACAAGATGTACATTCCTAATTGGAAATAACACAAGGCAACATCCATCAACTTATGATCATAAGTTAATGCAAATACAAATTGGGACAAATTGATAACAAGTCCAGACATCTATGTGGCTACCTGGTCTCTGATTAAACACAGAGCAAGGTTATAACATAATCAAGTAAATGATACACTAAGTAATATAAAGCTCCAACAAAAAACAAAAAACAAATAAATAATAAAACAAAAATAACAAAACATAAAAGAACAGAGCCCATCCATATCCAGTAATAGCTACAGTAACATTTGTGTATCTAATAACTATTCAAATGCAAATGTTTCTAATATTCTGAACACTTTATTTGATAATGAACAACTCTGAAACATTCAACTAGGACAATATAATATAAAGATGTTATCTTGATTCTTGTAATAACAATTGTAACCTTGTTGTAACTGGAAAACAATAAAGTACAGTTTGAAACAATAACAACAATAATAATTCAATTGAATTCAATTCATTTATTTACCATACAAAACTACAGCATAAAGCCAATTACAGTATTGTACCATAACAAATATATAAATACATAAAAGAGTTTAAATGACAAATTATTAATATAATTATGTGCCATATTTCAATAAAACATAATTAACATATTTAAAACTTTAAAGTAAAATTAAACATCAGCATATAAACAGTTATTATTAAAACATTAATAATAACAAATAAATAAAAAAGATAAATATAAAGCACATAACAAAATAAAAAAAACCAATTTAACATATATATATATATATAAACAAAATCAAGTTAAACCAATCAAATATGACATTTAAATTTAATAGCATTACAAAATTGATTATAATCTAAATCGAAGTAATTAATATTACTATAAATCTGATTATATAAAGATGGTAATCTAAATAAAGGAAAAAATCTAAGAACATTGGAATGATAAGTTTTAATGTAACAAACAGAAGCAGACCGAGTATCATGCACATGAGATCTAATTATAACAATAGAAATTGTGTTAGATAAAAAACTATTTTATTAACAAGTTTATAAAGATATTTAAGATCTCTATATTGTATTTTAGAAGAAAGATGAACAACAGTTTTATTTCCCAAAGAAACATATTTACAAAACTTATTAGACACTGGTTGTAATAAATTACATCCCTGTTTAGAGCTAGGATTCCAAATGACTGAACAATATTTAATGATGAGAAGAACCAATGATAAAAATAATTTAAATTTTGTATCACCACTGAAATGATAACCAAACCTTAGAATAGTACCTATAATTTTTAAATCCTTACCAATAATCATTTCCAAATGAGGAAGAAAGGATTCATTACTAGAAAATATAACTCCCAAATCTTTTTGGGATTCAACAGAAATAATTTTGTGAGAATTAATAAAATAAGAAAAATGTAAAACTTCAGATTTTTTTAGAATACGAGACTAAGGAACATTTACTGAAATTAACAATCATATTATTTAGATCACACCAAGCACTAAAATTATCTATATCCTTTTGAAGAAGAGTGCAATGAAACACAGATGTGATTATTCTAAAGATTTTACAGTAGTAATAATAATAATAATAATAATAATAATAATAATAATAATAATAATAATAATAATAATAATAATAATAATAATAATGATGATGATGATGATGATGATGATGATGATAATAATAATAATAATAATAATAATAATAATAATAATAATAATAATAATAATAATAATAATAATAATAATAATAATAATAATAATAATAATAATAATAATAATAATAATAATAATAATAATAATAATAATAATAATAATAATAAAAAAGACAATTTGCAATCAGCTACTATGGTCAAGGAAAGTGGTGGCAATATCAATGGCAAACTATGTCAACCACTGAATAAAAATGGTTTGGGGTTACAAGATATTGGTATTTTTGACAAATGGAGAATGAGGAACAATATAATTGATATTGCTAAACAATTTCCAAAAATGAAACAGCTCATAGAGGTCATTCCAACTGATAAACCACCAACAAAAATTATCATATTTTGAACAATTAATATATCATTGTAAAACAGAATCAAAATTCCCAGAGCAATTTATCAATAAGTACAAATACTGGGAAATTTATGAACTAATAAATGAAGATAATAACACAATTGCTTTGGAACCAATACTGGGAAATAATAATAAACAACTGGTTAAAAGGTATAAACAATGGGCCTTAGAACCAAAGTTTTTCAATTTTCCGATAAAACTTAATTTATATGCATTACCTACCACATATTTTCTTTGCCATAAAAAGTAGTATAAGTCAATTGATCCCTTTTGTGGGTTATGTCATCAAGTTGAGGAAACCTTATCACATCTGATATATCACTGTGAGGGACTTAGTCAGATAAGAAATCTGATAACCAGCAATTACAGAAAGTCTAATGTAACAATGCATCAATTAATATCTGCATTTAGAGAGGAATTAATACCAAGGGTCAGGGCAGCAACCTTTATGCTATATGCATACTGGTGTACTAGAAGCACCTTTCTAATTGGTAACAATTGTAGGAGGCATCCAGCTACTTTTTCAAATAAACTTGCAATGATACAGAAAAAGGATAAGACACTGGCCAGACCTGACATTTATGCAGAAATGTGGTCATTACTTAAGAGTAGATCAATGTTATAGTGACAAAAATGATAAAACTCTTAGCAACTGGTATTGTGTTTTTTTTTGTTTTTTTTTTAGGACAACACCAGTTTGAACATTGTAAGTTGGGAAAATTAAACATTATAGATGGATGTTGCTTTTTTATAAGTACAATATTCATTTTTGTTGATGGCTTACTCAATTTATCTACTAGAGAATTACACTTTACAAAAACAAATGGCATCCAGACTCACACTACTTTAATTGAATGAGAATATATTCATTTTGTAGAACTCTATCATTTGAAACAATTGACCTTGAATCCAACACTGGAATCATTACATTCAAGTGCCATCCCATTCTAATCCATTAATGGACAATTGAATTAAGTGGAGAATTGTACTTGTAGTAATAATTGTAACATTTGTTTCTTGATGTACTCATTTTTTCTTGTTCTTTTTATTGATGTAACCACTTTTCTTAAGTACAAATAAAATTTGCTTTAAAACATAATAATAATAATAATAATAATAATAATAATAATAATAATAATAATAATAATAATAATAATAATAATAATAATAATAATAATAATAATAATAATAATAATAATAATAATAATAATAATAGACAGGGTATGAGCACAGACATTCACATGAGCCACCACTCTCCACACTATCTCATAACACTGATACACCTGAACACACATATGTCGAAAAGATAAATAATCACCAATATATGTATTTCATGCTAAACCAGCAATCATCAGTTGGTCCAGATTACCATATCTACATATATATGCTACAAGTGCTCAGATATATATTAAGATAGCAAATCCTTCTACTTTAATGGACAGGCTTCAATCTACTCCACACTCCAACTCTTCAACTGTCCATCCAATTGAAAATCTGATGATGGAATGCTCAAAGGCTACACTGAGGCTGAGATTATTGTCACACCCATGTTGACCTAAAGTCAATCTAACCCCTCATGTACAGCATGTATTTATTGGATTATGTCCTTTACATGAGGGGTCAGATTGACTTTAGGTCAACATGGGTGTGACAATAATCTCAGCCTCAGGATGGCCTTTGAGCATTCCATCATCAGATTTTCAATTGGATGGACAGTTGAAGAGTTGGAGTGTGGAGTAGATTGAAGCCTGTCCATTAAAGTAGAAGGATTTGCTATCTTAATATATATCTGAGTACTTGCAGCATATATGTGTAGAGATGGTAATCTGGACCAACTGATGATTGCTGGTTTAGCATGAAATATGTATATTGGTGATTATTTATCTTTTCGACTTATGTGTGTTCAGGTGTACCAGTGTTATGAGATAGTGTGGAGAGTGGTGGCTCATGTGAAAGTCTGTGCTCATACCCTGTCTATTACATATATAGACACAGGCATATATAAGCCTGTGTATTTCAGCTAATAATAATAATAATAATAATAATAATAATAATAATAATAATAATAATAATAATAATAATAATAATAATAATAATAATAATAATAATAATAATAATAATAATAGTAAAAATAATAATAATAAGAAGCTTTTCAGGCATAGCTACATTTGTACTATACACATACTGGTGCACCAGATGTACTTTTTTAATTGGCAATATTACCAGATGACACTCAGCAACATTAGGCAACAAACTGTTACACATTAGAAATAGAGACAGAATAATAACTAACCCCCACTTATATGTAGCAACATGGTTATTGTTAAGGCAACCATCAATGCTGTGAATGCTGCAAAAAACTATCATACAACTAACATTCAAAAAGACATGCCCACAAAATTAAATAAGCTCATCAAACTTTAGAACTCTGATTATTTTTGTTTTTTATTTTTTATATTGTTATAGTCCATTATCCACAAAGTGTAACCACTAAATTCCTTTATATATGTTTACCCTAATATTATTCATTGTATGAAACCATTGAGATCAATAAAGTCGTTATTTAAACGTAATAATAATAATAATAATAATAATAATAATAATAATAATAATAATAATAATAATAATAATAATAATAATAATAATAATAATAATAATAATAATAATAATAATAATAATAATAATAATAATAATAATAATAATAATAATAATAATCTAATTACTTTTTATGCATCATGTGCAAAATAAGTAATGTCCAAAACCATTTATTTATATGGATCACGCATGTAAAATGAAGAATCGATGAATTACACTCAAACAAATTAAAACTCAACTATGAACTAATTTAAAACAATTAACAATCTTATTATAATTAAACAACAACATTACAGCTATTATAATAAGATTATAAAAAATAAAAAATATATATTTACAAACTGTAATATAAAATTACCATTATCTCAAATAAAAATATTTATATAACAAATATTACAAGCAAATAAAATAGTTTTCCTTTTGACTACCCAAAATAAAATAAATCTTACAGTAATAATGATGATATAATATTCTTATTTAATAAAAGAGTAATATTTTATTGTTTGTGCTGCAAAATAATTACAATAATTCTACCAATTTCGAAAAAAATAATGCTACATTCATATCTTTAAAAATATATATATTTATTAACATGTAATTATTAAGAGTAAGTTTGGATCTAAAATAAACCGATCTAAATTCAACACATTGTAAAATATTTTAAAATTATTTAAAGACTTTCTTTTCGGTTCAGCAAAGCACCATCTTAACACTTAAATATACTGTAATATTCTTATGTCAGAAAATTTAAATAAAAAAAATATATTAATACCTCTCTTTGCAAATTAACTCTTTATGCAAAAAATAATTAAAATATAACTTCATGGGTTTTCTCTGTGGATTCCTTGATATTTTATTTTTTGTGTATTTTTTATATTTTAATTTAATCATAGCATTCTAATCCTTCTTAATTATTCTCACTTCAATCCAATTGAAATCTGCATTTATTTGTGTTTAATGATCTATAATACTTATAATATTTGTGGAAATATTAATCATTCCTCTTCCTATTTTTATATTATAACAAACATTAAATATTTCTGTATCATTTGTGATAGAAATTTTTATATATCTCATCTTGCCTTCACATAAACTATCAACTTCTAACAGTTTAGCCATTACTTTACCATCATTTCAAAAACTATCTTCTATGATGTAATTTCTGTGGTGATAGACAGTGATTACAGTGTAGGGTATGGTATAATAGCAATAATAACTCAAACAAGTAATAAAACATCATCATGGATGCAGTGCTGAAAATAATAGTTTTGTATTTATCAGGAACCTAAAAATTCATGTCATGGCTTATATTTCTGCTTTTATTGTCTGTAAGAGAATGCAACTGACCATGGAAAAATACTATATAGTCCATTGTTACCTGCATATTTAATAAAATTAAAATGTGACAATATAGCTCACACATAAAATCCTTCCAACTTATCCCTAAATCTCTTTTTGATATGTAAGTTCAACACTGTTGGGAAATCTTTGTTCATTGCCTAGTTATGTTTATACAGTTCTGAATAAAAGTTATTCTACTTCCCCAGTGCCATTCAATGAAACATATAAATGACAAATATAAATCAGGCATAATGTAGAAAAAATATTGGCTGTCTTGGCAAGATAAATGTTTATTTCAGTCTTTTTTCCCGAATATCTCTACATGCATGTAATGTCTCTATAAAGCAATAATTTAAGGATTCATTTTTATGTAAAAATATCTTCTACATATGTCTTTCTGTTAATTCGATTTGTTCTTTATAGCAGATATATTGACTAAATATAGATCACACATAATATTTATATTTTCATTGACAAACATTACTAGCATATTATATAATATAATATCCATCCATTCTTTAAACAGACATCCATATTTCATTAACTAAAGGTAAATATTTCTTTTAAAAAATATTCAAGACTTTTATTCTTAAAATGTGTATAATTCAACTAGTTATTTTTTTTAGATAAAATGGCAGCTTTACTATCCAAACATTAACTAAATGATATAATGTAAACCTTCATAACAGATGCATTATAGTTCTTTTATTTTAAATAAAGTCATTTCAAAACATCTAGCTTGTTTATTGATTACATCAAAAATAAATATTTTTCAAAAGCAAAAAACATTCAACAGTCATTTTCTTTCAAATTTTCCTTTAAACAGATGATTCTTCAACATAAACTTCATTCAAATTGAGATTTAAAAATAAATTAAATATAAGATGCTCATTCACATTCATATAATAAAATAGTTATGTGGGCACATCATAAAAATATCTTTAATTTAGTTTTTTAACTTAAATGCAGAATATTAACTTTTTTTGCAGACTTAATAACATTAAGTTTTCTTGACAAATTAGATTTATTATAAAAAGTCAAAGTTATTTAAAATAAATGTTCATTCACATAAACATATTAGTTGTATAAAATTTAAAGTCCTTACATAACCTGAAATCTCTTCTGGGTTTGTTGTAGAATACTCATCAGCATTGTTCATATTGTCCCATCATAGAAATGTCTATTATAGTGTTTCATAAAAATCATTGTACTTTTAAATTAAGCTTTAAGCAAAATCTCTGATAGGGAACTTTTTGTTTATCCCATCATTATTGTAAAATAATTATTAAATTAATCTTTTAAAACACTTAAGACAAATCAATAATAATTATAAAAAGTTGCTATTGTTACAATTAAAAAATATATTAATTATAAATTTCAAACTTAATTGTACTAATAAATTTGAACAAAAACTGTTACTTTTTACAGTCACTCTCTAGGCTGGATTGAACCTCTGCTTTTGTAATGGATTAATCTAGTGATTTCATTGGTTAATTCTGATTTTAAAAACCTTGCTACTTTACATAGCTAAGTCAATTTTATTTTTAAAATTAAACCTTAAAACTATGATTCATAATTTTTAAAATAATATACCAAATTATTTAGCATTTATAATTAATAAATACTTTTATTAAAAATATCAAACATATTTATTAAAACATTTTAAATAATTGTAATGACTATAAAATATTGATTTTAAAACAAAATATTAAATTTAAACAAAAATAAAAATTTTACTTACTTCTTTTTTAAAACATTATTATTATACATAATATTACAACTTTTAAAATGTATCTATTTATTAACAAACAAAAAATCAAAGTTTTCTTTCACTGTCTACAAACATGAAACCTCATGCAAATACCTTAAACCATGTCACACTTCTAGAAGATTTTAGATTAGTGTTAAATTATTTATTATCTAAATAATATTTTAAACAAAATAATTATTTTAAATATATATTATATAAAATAATTAATACTAAAATTAAACCACTATATTATTTAAAGTATTTTTTAAATATAATAAACAGAAACTAATCATATCTTTTAAAAAATATATTATATTATTTTATTGTTTAATTTATCTTTATTTAAACATACTTAAAACATATTTTGTAACTCCTATTTACTAAGTTTGAATGCATGCTACCAATAAAATCACAATTACATATTAGAAAATAACCTTTTTTTAAAAAAAAAAAAATAATAGCTACATTTCAAACCCTACCTACACTATCTGCACCAATTATTAGGGTAATATATATATATATATATATATATTATATATATATATATATATATATAATTTTTATGTTTTAGTATTCACATATTAAATAAAAACATTGTTTTGTATACATATTATTTTTAATTTTTTACTATTTGCATATATTTTGCAATTATTGCAATTCAAAATTAAAATGAGAAATTATTTGAAATAAAAATCATGCACATTAATGGTACTTTACAATACGGGTTTGTTTTTGAAGAAGTATTTTTAAGAATTCCACTTTTACAATCAGCAAAAAATCATAGTTTACGCACTTTTTTTTTTTTTAATCTATATTTAATAACAAGAGAAATCAAAATTTGTTTTATTTCTATTTTAAATCATCACTAAAACATTTTAGTTTAAGTTTTTTTTAAATTTTGTATGTATGTGGTAACATTACAAAGCAAAGTGAGGATATGGTGCTGTAATAGCTAAGGTTTTCTAGACAGAGAATAATAAATATTCTTATATAATCAAAATATTATATAAATACAAATATTAAAATCGACAGAAAAGAGTTTGCTATTAAGTGAAAGGAGACCTCTTTTGATTCCTCTTGAAGGCTTTAAAGGAGAGCAGGGCAAATTCCTAATGTCCACTACATACATTCTTGTCATTGCACCTGTTTTTACTATATATATTATTCGTATGGTTTATGAACATGGATGGACTGCCCACAAACACACATTATCCAGCATGGTGAGTTTATTGATTTTTTACCTCTAAGTTTAAGATCAAGAAACACAATGATCTTTCTTCTCAGTTGCATGATAAGGTAGAATGAAAGTTTGTGTAACTGATAAATATGTTTTCCAATAGATTTATGCAATTATAACAGACAAAAATAAATCATGGTCATTATTTCCAAGAGGCTGTACAGTCACCAACCAAGGCATCAGTTGGTGTCTGAAGTCAGAGGATAATAAGAATTCCCTGATTGTGAAAACAGGCTTCCATTTGATGATGACTTTTTATTTAGGTACTTACAACTGCAGACCACTTTCAAGTGAAGGATGGTTACAATAAGTAGAAGAAAAACTGTCTTATATTAAATGGGACATTACTGGACATTGCGAAGTTAGAAGGAAAGGTGAAGAGACAATTGACTTAAAAAGGGGACATGTACTCTATTATAAAGGCACAAATATTGGAAATACAAGTGGAGTAGGATTCATTATAAATAAAAAGTGGATGAACAACATTGTGGAGATTAATGGTGTAATGGACAAAGTGGGAATATTAGTTATACAACTTAATAGCAGATATGAAAGGCAGATAATTCAGGTTTATGCCCCAACAAGTTCTCATAGTAATAAGTAGTAGAAGATTTTTATATGGATGTACAAAAGGCATTTGATCAGAAGAAACAACATTTTAAACTTGTTATAGGAGACTTCAATTCTAGAATTAGTAAAACAAAAGAAATATGAAAGTGCTGTAGTAATTTTGGTTATGGTAGAATAAATTAAAGAGGACATAGACTTGTGGAGTTTGCAGAAAAAAAACCTTTATATTATAATTTTTTTTGAGAAAATTGTTAAAAGGAAATGGACATTGAAGCATCCAAATGAAGGTACAGCAGAATTGAATTATATTTTGACTAACAGAAAATATATATTTCAAGATTGTAATGTTCTTAATAAATTTAATACACAAAGGGATCATCAATAAGTAAGATCTAATATATGTATTAACACAAAATTAGAAAGACAAAAATTATTAAGACAAACAATATATACAGTTGATATTCCTAATCTTCAGAAACATTCTAATGAATTTAAATTAGAACTTACAAATTGGTTTCAAGTATTAGTAGATGTTGAACATGATTCAGATTTGAATGAAATTAAAATGAAAATAACTGATATACTTTTAAAAATTGCAACAAATATAGCTGGTAGAAAAAAGCAGCAATTGACCAATAAAATTTCTACTGTGACTACAGAATTTATGAAGAAAATAAGGAATATTAAGCTATACAAAAATTATGCATTAAAAAAGATTGAATATCTCGAATTTTCTAAAATGGTGCATAAAAGAATTCAAAATGATATATGAACTAGCAAAGAAAGATGTAGAAGGGAATAAAAATCCCATGAGTATAAAACAACATTTTGGCATTGGTAAAAAAATTATATCTGCAATAAGAAAAAAAAAAGATGGAATTATTACTAAAAAAGAGATGACATCATGAAATGGGTAGAATAATTTTATCAAGAATTATATACTAATAAAGAACAAGTACTTGCTATATCTATAACATCTTTTGACTTGCCCAGAATTTTAAATGAAGAAGTGAGCTGTACAATTAAGTGTATGAAGAGAGGAAAGATGCCAGGTTATGATGGAATTATAATTGATATATTAAAAGAAGCAGGTGAAGAAATAGAAAAAAAATTAGCAAAGTTATATACCAAAAGTCTAAATGATAAAATGATTGGGAGAATGCAGTATTAATATTATTATTTAAAAAAGGTGATAAAGAAGATATTAGAAATTACAGATCTATCAGCCTTTTATCAGTTTTGTACAAAATTTTACCATGAGAATTACAACTCGTCTACAGTGAACACTGGATTTCCACCATCAAAGAGAACAAGTTGGATTTAAAAGTGGTTTTAGAACAGTAAATCATATCCAGGTATTGAGAGAAGTTAGCGAAAGGACACATGAATATGAGTTGCCATTATCCTTTGAATTTGTAGAGTATGAAAATGCATTTAATTATATAAACATTTCTTCAGTGATTAAAGCATTGGATCATCAAGGTATAGATCCAGGATACTGTCATATTTTAAAGAATATTTATAAAAATGCAACAGCAACAATTAGATTACATAATGATACTGGGAAAGTCAACATTGAGAAAAATGTAAGACAGTGTGACTCCATATCTCCAAAACCTTTTACAACAGTTTTACAATAAGTATTTTATGGATTAAAATGGGAAGCTAAAAGAGTGAAAATAAATGGAGATTATTTAAGTCATTTAAATTTTTTTAAATGATGTAGTTTTTTTGTAAATAATGCTTTAGAGCTGCAGGAAATGTTGCAGGAGTTATCAGATGAAAGTGGGACTAAATATAAATGTTAAAAACACTAAAGTAATGATTAATGAATTTTCTCTAAGGAATTTCTTATATTTAAAATATTATTTCAAATATTTCTTTAAACTCAGGCTCTTTTTAGGATTGAAACTTGTATACTAGGTCTATAATCTAACTATATCTCAATGTTCACTATGGTATTTCATAGAAGAAAAATGTTTTTGTGATAAATATATTAGCATTATTAAATTCAATAACTATTAAAGTTATATTTTAAATTTTATGTCTTTTTTTTTGTTGTATCATAGTATATCTTATTTGTTAAGCAATAAAAAATACAAATATCCAAAATCAAGTATCCTTCTCTTAAACTTCTTATCATATAAATCCATGTTTTTGGTTTGTGCCCTTTTAAAGTACACAATTAATCCACTGTTATTTTTTTAAATCAGGAAATTTAAAGAATGTTTTTTTCTTTTTTTTGTAATTGTTTCTCAGTTCACTGTTTCCTTCTTCTGTTTTGTTTATTCAAAAATTGCACTCATTTACCAATCAGGCAATTATCTTAAGAAACTTTTTATTGATCTTTGTGTGTTCTATCTACAGTTTTTTTTTAAAAAAATATATATAAATAAAAATTGTAAGGAATAATATTTTATACATTGTAACAAAAATTATTAATACATCAAGAATAAACATATCATTTTTTTATTTATTGTAAATAATAACTAACAGTAAAAATGATTTTTATACAATAAATTATTGAAATATTGATGTACATAATTTATAATTTAATTATTTATCTCTTATAATACAGACACATATTACGTATGTATCAGGTTGTATCCAATCTCCAGTGAAAATTATACCTCTTTATTAACTGTAATGTATATAATTTTGTTAAATAATATAATAGAAGTATAGTTTTGTTTATATATATTGTTTTCAAATTTATTCATGTGTAGTAAAAAGTACTGATTTCTCACGTTTAACGTCCAAATAACCCTTCAGATCTATCTAAAACTAGCAAATCATTCAGTAATGATAACAAAACATTTTTTTATGTCTTAAGCCAAGTCAATTATTTTGATTTTATCATTAACTTCTGATGAAAATCCGTCCTGAAAATATTAAAAAGAAGTATTCAAACAAACATTTGTATTCTGTTTATATATTTATACAAATTTAATAAATTTTTAATAACAGATTACTTATATGTCTATAACATTTGTTTATAATAAGCTGTAGCACAGATAAAAGAAATCTTGTAAAAATATTATATTTAAGATGAGTATTTTTTTGCTCAGAAATATAATGTTTGAACAAATTTTAAGCTATTTAAAAAGACATACATTAGATATTAATGCAAAATTAATGTCAAACTGTTGATCTTTTAAAACATACTATCGAACGCATTAAGAAAACTATGTTTACAATAAATTGTCATTTAAATAAGAAAATAATTTTAAATTTAAAAAATATGTAATTCTTAGTACAATTTATAATATTTAACTTTATAGGTATATAAATAAATAAATATTTATATTGTGATGTATAAATTCTTGGATTTTAGTAATAAAAACTAAAATTATTTTAATAAAATCTTTGGATTTATGGATGGATATATATTTCGAAAACTTGCATGCTTACATTTTATTTATAGGTATCAAAATAAATAATTATTAAAGGTACTTAACTTCCATTTTTATCTAACCAAGTTTCTTCAGTTATGCTAAGTATTTATGTCTTTCAAAATTTCACTTATTATACATTTATATTTATTTATGCCAACTAATTAAAACTATGGAATGCTAAGTCTGCATAAAATAAAATGTATTCTAAGACTTTTATCAATATATATATATATATACCATCGTATTTTTGACATGTAAATAAAATAAAATGTATTCTAAGACTTTTATCAATATATATATATATATACCATCGTATTTTTGACATGTAAATATGAGAATTAGCTTTATTTTTTAAATAACAATACACTTACAACATTGTTTGGTCCACTTCCATATGCAAGCCATTTTTTATTATTCATCGTGCTATTGAGCCTTCAGATCTATTAGATAATTACAACATCAAATCTTTTGATAGTGTTTTATTTAAAGATTTGAAAAAAAAATATTTATATCCTAACAGAGATCTATGATAACTTTTCACAATTACCAAAACTTTAATCAGACTTCAAAATGTGTATGTTCAACAATCATGGTTGAAATTTTTCTTTAATTTATTACTTGGCACAATTCTTACAAAAACATATGTCATTAAGCATTTTAAATTAAATCTGGATTCCACATGTGTCTTGCATTATAATCATCCAGAAATTATGATGCAAAACTTGTTCATATTTATCATCCTTTGACAATTCATATTTGAAAATCAAATTAATTAATATAAACAATTGCTTATGAAACATATTAATTTTTTTAATCCTTATAAGGCTGTAATAATTGTTCATGCTCTTAGATTCATGTGGCTTATTTACAGCTATGTAATATTTGACAACAAATAATATAATGTTTCTAAAAAAATAAAAAAGAGTGGTATAATTCATACTTAGATACTCTAAAAATTTTTAACAAGAAGTAATATAAGCAGAATTTGGAAGAACAATAAAGTTCTTAGTTGTATGTTATTTTAGAATAAAATAAATTATACATTCATTTGCATAAAACTGAATCATTTTCATCTCCTCCTCAACAGTATTCATAATGACTATATTTTTGTAAGCTATTTATCATGTCTTACAATTTGTCTTTCTTTTGTACATATGTGAATATTTTTATATAATTTGCAATTAATAAAACTTATTTTATTAAAACAAAAGGTCATAATATATAAATAAAAAATGTTATGTATCTGTACTTAAATTATTTTATAAAACTTACAAGATTTATATATATATATGTATATATTGTAACAGTCAAGTTTGTACATTCGTGTAACAGAATTCAGAATCCAAGCAAAAGAGACCGAAGCTGACCAGACTAGGACTGTGACATCCCATGTCCGACCACACTTCAACTCGTAAGCCAGGATTCCAAGACTCAAGACCCTATGAATGACCACCTTGAAATTACACGTAGTATACCTCTTTCCACATGGCCAACATAGGTCATGGAGAAGCAATAAGACTCTGATAATTATAAGAGAGGTTCTTAATTGACTAAAATATATCACTAATCTAATTTAAATTAATGCATAGTTTTCACATATATAGGCTATAAATAATAATTAGAATTGGATTGAATTAGATCAATAACGAGACAGAGAACGAAATACATTAAATTAATTATATATTTATTTACAATTGGCATGAAATTGATAAGTTTTACATATTTCAGTGTCGAATGTACATTTGGAAATTCAAAATCACTTTACATAAGTAATCATTAAATTTCATAAAGGGATTTAACATGTGCCCATCTTATGAATTGTTTACAATTAATACATAATTAATCACTACATTATGTCTATAAATCTATTTAAGCCAAATCCTATTATATTGGTGGCTGTTATATAAATAATTATATTGAACTTTGATCATGAATTCATTTACTAAAATAGACAATATGACTTAATAACAAGCCATAAACCAGCTCAATATATATATATATGATAAACAAAACAACTTATAAATTTTGTAACTTGCTTTTAGCTTGCATTTTATGATCACTAGATGAAGCTTTACCAATAGCTACTTATAAATGCTGAGAGAGATAGAAATAATAATAATAATAAAGCTCCATCTAGTAATCATAAAATGCAAGTTAAAAACAAGTTACAAAATTTATAACTTGTTTTATTTATCATAAATGTACCCTTGAAGGTTTTTGCAATGATATATATTGCAGAGGCTTCTACTATATGGTGAAACTGAACTGATTTCAGACCCATATAGCTATCTAGTTTGTTAAGTTCAAAGTCCACAATAGTCTGTAAATGTGGATATTTTCATGTACCTACTATATGCTATGTAGTGCATCCCATACTAGTTCCCATTCTTACTAACAAATTGGTTTCTGAGAGATTGATATACCATTTGTATGAGCTTGTGTTTATTTGAATAGTTTTTTAATTGGTAAGAAGATCTAGATTGTGTTTGTAATTAAGATTTAAGTATTTTGAAAAATTACTACAGCATTTTATTATTAGTAGTAAATTATAAGGCCATATTTTTTATCTCTTTAGGTTGATTTTTTCCAATAATGTATTATGTTTTTTCAATAATTGTGTTGGAAAAAACTTCATGTTTAAGGTAGCACTACAACAACATTAGACCCTCTATCCATAACTCTAAATACCAAGGCTTGTAAATAAACAAGATTTAAAGCATCTTAAAAAAATTCGGTGGTTTATAAATACAAAGCTGACAGAAAAACTAACATAGATTAATACATGAAACATCTATGTAGTGGCAAAAAAAAATTGATTAATGTTATTGAACAATTTTAAAGAATTATAAAGCAAACATTAAAACCACAAGTTCAGACTAAATCTTGACTAAATATGCTTATATTCCTAAATTAATGAGAAAAATAAAAAGATTAGTAAACCAACATTCAAAGATAGTTTCCATAGTACCTGTAATTGTAATATGTTGAGTAACAGCACAAATGACAAATTACAAAAGGAGGATGCATTATAAATAGTATAATATATTGTGTGCAACATCTCAGGCTGTAATGCTGTATACTATGGTATGTCTAGAGCTAATACCTCAACTTCATTATCACAACATTAATACTAATACAGATGTAATAATACTAACCCTCCATATTGAAGTAGGTAATCTGGGATTCAGATTATGCTGCACAGTTCTATCCAATCTTTCACTACCAAACTGAATTCAAATCTCAGTCTTATGCTTATATATGCACCCACATAATTTACTTTCTCTTAAAGTTTCTCTTAAAATAACTGTGAACAAAAGACTTAATCTCTTAACTAAACAAATAAGTAATAATATTTGTTAGATTTTAATAGATAGTATACGGGCATTAAACACATGTATATATTAAAAATGATGAGGGATTATGTATAAATCAATATTTATGTTCATATATTTTGTACTAAAACTTATATTTAAAATTACATTATATTAAAATATGTATTTATGTAATGGTGGTCAGGATGATGCAATCAACTTGGTAGTTTCTAGAAGCATTCAAAACTAAAATCCATTAATATGATTAAAATTATTATTTCTATGAAAAAAGTCAAATCAATTTCCTTAATGAAATTTATCATTTAATAAAATCTATTTCTGAGCTAGAAATAGATTTAGAATAATCCTTTCAGAAATATACCAACTCAATTGCATTGTTTTATACTACCTTAACAACAAAAGGAAAATTCCTTAGTAAAAGTCAATCTGTAGCAGTATTTTATAGCCTTAGGTAATAGAGCTTAAAAGCATCATTGAGATAAACAAGAATCATATAAATAGGGCCTGATCTCAGTCATCATGAATCAGTACTTATATTTATAAGGCATTGGTCAAACAAATCTATGTTGCTCAAAATTTCAATATGACACAACCATTGATTAAAAAGGAAAAGATGCACTTTATTCCAGCCTTGGCTAATCCAGCTCCCATCAACCTGCCACTATACTGATAAACATCTGTTAAACCTGATGATATGCTATAAAGACTAACCTGCAGATCTGCTATCTGCTTCCAAAAGGTAATGCCCTTGAAGTGCCTACATTATGAACTCTTAACATTCTTCTAATTAATTCTTAAATGTTTAAGAATTTAACATTAATGATTTGTAAACTCTGTAACTCCTTTCATAAATAATTGTATAATTCTTTAAATATGTAATCCTTTAATATAAGTGAATCTTTATTTTATGCTATAATCATTTTTATTTAGCCTCATAATTTATTTACTTTTAATTTGATGCTATATATATATATATATATATAGCATATATATATATATATATAGCATCATGTAAAATCTGATATATATATATTCATAAATATATATATATATATATAATCAGATTGACATCCGATTCAAGGGTTTTACTGTCAAAATTAAAAACTTTTAATTTCGTTAAGTTTCTAAAGTTAAAAAAAAAGATATTAATTATTAAAAAGAGTATGTGTATTAAAACACCTACTCGTTTATATTTAAAATAAATCATTTTAATGTTTACAAAATTGTTTTTAAATAATTTTCTTATACCACTTGTTTTTACTTTTTTTAAAATCAATTTGATTAAAAAAAACAAGCTGGCTAGCTAATTACATTCCTGTTGCTTTTATTGTAACCATTATAAACTCATTCTAAAAGCGGATATTTGTGTTGTTGTTTTTGTTTCAATCATCTTTGGGTAGAATTTTTAGATTAGATTGAGCTGAAGATTAATATTTGCCCTGCCTTAGGCATAGAAGAAAACAACAAGGAAAGTGTTTCATGGGAAATGTAAGAGGTATAAATAGTCCCGCTAATAAGGAGTATTTATTTATTCTTGACTAAACAAGCTGTTTTCCAATTGAAAATCAGAATTGTTTTAATGTACTTTGATTGGAGTCTGTTGAGATCCAGAGTTTCAGTAGCAATTCAGACATTTAATTTCTTCAAAAAAAAATTTGCAGACATGAAATACCGTACATATTGTCATCATCAGAATGGCATGCTAACTTAACAAAGGATGGATCCTTAACTTACAAATCTGCTCCAGTAATACCATAAATCTCTAGAAGAAACCAGAACCTTTTTACATCTACCTTGCCATTGTCAAAGAACTTGAAAATGAACTAGAATAATAGTGCACACTCTACTTGAACAGTACGTTACTGTAAGCTAAAATTTTCTTTTATTCTTCCCAGGGTAAAGTTCTTTTCATTAAATCTCAACTCAATTTAATTATAAACCTGTATTCCTAAGTAATATTTAGCCTCATACTTAAGATTTATTATGTTTTCTTGTACTTTATAGTGTGTCTTGGATTCTTAGTTTTAAGATTCCAAATTTGCTTTTAATATTTGTTTATTGGAGAGTGACGTGTGAGTTTTTTCATTTTATACCTAAAACCTTTTCATAAATGCATTAGCAGTCATGTATATTTTAAATGCTTACTTGTCATTATTTTAGTAGCTAATAATTAATTTTGAACACTGTGTTTGTGCTTTTGCAAAACCTCCAAAAATCTTTTGGTTGGCGATTTTATTTTCCCAATTTTCCGCAGGTGGGGATTTCACTTCCTATATCTCTGAAAGTGGTAACTCAAATTGTTTTTCTTTGTAATTTTATAAGTGACCAGCAGGAAGATAATATTTATCCTTTTGTAAATCACAGATGAGAAAGACTTTCACTGCTAAAGTATTTAAAGCTTTCATATTTTCATACTCATGTGCACTCTCCAATAGAATTATTTTGTATTTATGTGTGCTTTAAATTTATCAGATCATATACTCAGAACTTGTTTCATAAATTTATTTCTTAATTATAATTATTTGTAATTCATTTTCTTTAATTGCTGTGGCAGATGTAACTGTTTTTCTAATGATTTACTTGTCTCCTATTGAGACCTTTAATTATGATTTTTAGAGTAGTTTTCACCAATAGTTTGGCTGAGATTCTCCAGTTTTAATTGTTTCCTTTAATTTCAAATAATATTTTTCAGTTGTTCTTTACATAAATCAATCACCTTTATTTTAAACATAATAATAGATTCAACTTCTATAGACACATGACATTCATGGTCCAACATGTTTCATGAGTCACGGAAAGCTCGCCTGCACTGGTTACGTTGATTTATTTCAAGAACATATTGTTTAAAAATCTGAAAGTGAAAATCAATGTTTGGGTGAATCCTCTCTCAATGAAGTTGCTTCCTCCCTTTTATAATTCATTATTAGAAAATCAGTAGGTCTTCCAGAACAATGCATTTAGTCTTTCTGGTACATGCCTGAGCTAGTCCTATTTGTTAACATGGAAACTTGTCTTATAAATCGTTGTTTAATAAAATTTTTGAATATGTTTAAACTTAATTTGGCTGATATTTGTCTCGGTGCTCTTGTGTCACAATTGTCTAAACAATTTTAAGATCTCTTGTTTCTCCCTGAGTTTAGTCAGCGCAAACCATCATCATCATCTATTCTGATCACAGTAAATAAATTTTCCAGTATAGTGGTCTGGTGGTGCCCTTTGTGTCAGAATGGATTGAATGTCTGGTACATAGGATAGTAATTTTTAGCACAGCCAATGTAGGGCTTTGACTTTTCAAGTCCATGTGAGATATTGTTTAGACAATTGAGAAAGATTTCAGATATAAAAGGCAAGATTTAGTAGGAGGTTTGGTTTTTGTTAATTATTGCATGTATTTCGGAGCAGTTTGGTAGAATGGGGTTCATCTTTTTAATGAAATAATTTAAAAACAGTAAAAAGTGTATTGTGTCAAAAGTCTGTCAGAGTTGATTTTTTGAAGAGTTAAATATAATTCATCTTTGCTATGTAATAATTTATAGAAAACTGTAAATAGCGTTTTATTTGCTTTTAGATTTTTTTTAAGAAGTTAGTATTGCAAATTTAATCTTCTGTCAAAAATGGGAGTAGTTGAAAAAGAAGAGTCACATACACAGGTGATAATAAAGATGATGATGGACATGATGAGAGAAATGAAGGAAATGTGCCAAGAAATGAAGGAGGATGGCCAACAAATGAATGAAGAAATTAGAGAATTCAAAACAGAAATGATTAGAGAAATGAAGGCAGTTATGGAAGAAATAATGGGAAAAGTAAAGATGAATCAGGAGGCTATAAAATGAGTTGAGTAAAGAGAGTGGGGAAGTAGAAGAAGTAGATGTTATAAAAGATAAATTAAGGTAGCACAGGATAGACATAGGACAAAGAAGGGTGGAAATAAAGTTATAAATAAGCACAGATGGGTTACAAATAGAAAGTGTGGCGGAAAATCTAGTAAATGTAGATAAAGAAATAAAAGCATGTTATAAAGTAAAAACAGAAAATCAGGTAAATAAGTCTTTGCATGAAATTAAAATAAATTGTTTTTAATAACTGTTTGTTTTGAATATGAATTTGAAAAAAAGAGTTAGAAAAAAGATAAAGAAATATAATTTTAAGATTGAAATTGAAGCCATATATTGAAGGATCTTAGGTTAAACCTTCAAAAAGTTTGTAGACGATAATTTTTTTCCGTATACTAATGCTGATAGTATGAGTAATAAAATGGGACACTTAGTAGAAAGGTGTTTTGCTAGACCTAAAGGCTTTTAGGCATATGAGATAGAAAACAAAATAGCACAATAAAGAGACAAGAGAAAACTGTATAAGCTAATAAAATATAAGAGAGGGAAAGGAACATATTTCAGTAAGTAAAAGAACCACCGGACAAAAGTTAAGGGTTCAGCTTTTAGTAATTGGACGGATTGTTTAAAAAAAAAAGATTTTGTTAATGGAATATGAGAATGGAGAAATGTTTCAAATGAAATATTATTTTGTTTTTCATGAGTGTGAGGCAAATGTTCAGCCGAATTTCTAAGAATAGTTTTAAAGTGTTTATAGTTTAAAAAAGTTGCAGGAATGTTTTTTTTTTGATCCCATATTGAGTCAGTTGAACCGCATTGACATCCAATTGAAGGGTTTTAACTGCCAAAATTAAAAACTTTTAATTTCATTAAGTTTTTAAAGTTAAAAAAAAAGATTTTAATTATTAAAAAGAGTATGTGTATTAAAACATCTACTCATTTATATTTAAAATAAATCGTTTTAATGTTTACAAAATTGTTTTTAAAATAATTTTCTTATACCACTTGTTTTTACTTTTTTTAAAAATCAATTTGATTAAAAAAAACAAGCTGGTTAGCTAATTACATTCCTATTGCTTTTATTTTAACCATTATAAACTCATTCTAAAAGTGGAGATTTGTGTTGTTGTTTTTGATTCAATCATCCATGGGCAAAATTCTTAGATTAGATTGAGCTGGAGATTAATATTTGCCCTGCCTTAGGCATAGAATTCAGCAACAAGGAAAGTGTTTCACGAGAAATGCAAGAGGTATAAAAATCCCACTAATTTGGAGTTGTTACTTATTCTGGACTAAACAAGCTGTTTTCCAATTGAAAATCAGAATTGTTTTTACATACTTTGATTGCAGTCTTTTGAGTTCCAAAGTTTCAGTAGCAGTTCAGACATTTAATTTCTTCAAAAAAAAATTTGCAGATGTCAAATACCGTACGTGTTGTCATCATCAGAATGGCATGCTAACTTAACAAAGGATGGATCTTTAACTTCCAAATCTGTTCCAGTAATGCCATAAACCTCTAAAAGAAGCTGGAATCTTTTTACATCTACCTAGCCATTGTCAAAGAACTTGAAAATGAACTAGAATAATAGTGCACACTCTACTTGAATAGTACATTACCGTAAGCTAAAATTTTCTTTTATTCTTTTCAGGGTAAATTTCATTTCATTAAATCTCCACTCAATCTAATTATAAACCTGTATTACTAAGTAATATTTAGCCTCATACTTAAGATTTATTGTGTTTTTCGGTATTTTGTAGTGTGTTTTGGAATCTTAGTTTTAAGATTCCAAGTTTGTTTTCAATTTTTGTTTATTGGAGAGTGACATGTCAGTTGTTATATCTTTATGACTAAAACCTTTTTATTAATGCTTTAGCAGTCATGTATATTTTAAATGCTTATCTGTCATTATTTTATTAGCTAATAATTAATTTTAAACACTGTGTTTGCAGTTTTGCAAAAACCCTAAAAATCTTTTGGCTAGTGACTTTATTTTCCCAATTTTCCCCTGGTGGAGATTTCATTTCTGATATCCCTGAAAGCGGAAACTTGAATTATTTTTCTTTGGAATTTTATAAGTGGCCAGCAGGAAGATAATATTTATCCCTTTGTAAATCACAGGTCAGAGAGACTTTCACTGCTAAAGTATTTAATGCTTTCATATTTTCATGCTCAGGTGCACTCTCCGATAGAATTATGTTATATTTACGTGTGCTTTACATTTATTAGAGCTTGTACTGAGAACTTTTGTCATAAATTTATTTCTTAATTATAATTATTTGTAATTCAGTTTCTTTAATTTCTGGGGCAGACATAACTGCTTTTCTAATGATTTACTTGTCTCCTATTGAGACCTTTAATTATGATTCTTAGAGTAGTTTTTGCCAATAATTTGGCTGTGATTCACCAGTTTTCATTGTTTTTCTTTCATTTCAAATCATATTTTTTGGTTGTTCTTGAGGTAAATCAATCACCTTTATTTTAAACATAATAAATCATATTTTTTGGTTGACATTTGAGGTAAGACATGTTTCATGAGCCTTAGAAAGCTCACTGGCACTGGTTTCATTGATTTATTTCAAGAACATATTGTTTAAATATCTGAAAGTGAAAACCAATGTTTGGGTGAAACCTCTGCTGAATGAAGTTGCTTCTTCCCTTTTATAATTCATTATTAGAAAATCAGTAAGTGTGCCAGAGCAATGCATTTAGTCTTTCTTTTACATGCCTGAACTAGTCCTATTTGTTAACTTAGAAACTTGTCTTATAAACCTTCTCTTAATAAAATTTTTGAATATGTTTACACTTAATTTGGCTGACGTTTGTCTTGGTGCTCTTATGTCACAATTTAAAGATCTCTTGTTTCTCCCTGAGTTTAGTCAGCATAAACCATCATCATCATCATCTTTTATGATCACAGTAAATAAATTTTCCAGATATAGTGGTCTGGTGGTGCCTTTTGTGTCAGAATGGATTGAATGTCTGGTACATAGGATAGTAATTTTTAGCACATACAATGTAGGGCTTTGAGTTTTCAAACCCATGTGAGATATTGTTTAGACAATTGAGAAAGATTTCAGATATAAGAGGCAAGATTTAGTAGGTGGAGGTTCGGTTTTTGTTAATTATTGCATGTATTTTGGAGCAGTTTGGTAGAATGGGGTTCATCTTTTCAATGAAATAATTTAGAAACAGTAAAAAGCATATTGTCTAAAAAGTCTGTTGGAGTTAATTTTTTTGTCTTTGTTATGAAATAATTTATAGAAATCTGTAAATAGCATTTTATTTACTTTTAGATTTTTTTAAAGAAGTTAGTATTGCAAATTTAATCTTCTGTTGAAAATGGGAGTACTTGAAAAAGAAGAGCCAGAGACAGAGATGATGATGAAGATGATGATGGACTTGATGAGAGATATGAAGCAAATGTGCCAAGAAATGAAAGAGGATCACCAACAAATGAATGAAGAAATTAGGGAATTCAAAGCAGAAATGATTAAAGAAATGAAGGCAGTTATGGGTGAAATAATGGGAGAAGTAAAGATGAATCAGGAGGCTATAAAAATGAGTTGAGTAAGGAGAGTCAGGAAGTAGAAAAAGTAGGCGTTATAAAAGTTATAGAAATTAAGGTAGCACAGGATAGAGTTAGGACAATGAAGGGTGGAAATAAAGTTATAAATAAGCATAGATGGGTTACAATTAGAAAGTGTGGTGGAAAATCTATTAAATCTAGATAAAGAAATAAAAGCAAGTTATAAAGTAAATACAGAAAATCAGGTAAATCTGTCTTTGCATGAAACTAAAAATAAATTGGTTTTAATAACTATTTGTTTTGAATATGAATTTGAAAAAAAAGAAAAGTGTTAGAAATAAGATTAAGAATATGATTTTAAGGTTGAAATTGAAGCCATATATCGAAGGATCTTAGGTCAAACCTTCAAAAATTTGTAGATGATAGATTCTTTCTGTATACTAATGCTGATAGTATGAATAATAAAATGAGACACTTAGTAGAAAGGTGTTTTGCTAGGCCCTAAAGGCTTTCAGACATACGAGATAGAAAACAAAATAGCACAAGAAAGAGACAAGAAAAAATTGTATAAGCTAATAAAATATAAGAGAGGGAAAGGAACTTATTTCATTAAGTAAAAGAACCACTGGACAAAAGTTAAGAGTTCAGCTTTTAGTAATCGGACGGATTGTTTAAAAAAAAAAAGATTTTGTTAACGGAATATGAGAATGGAGAAATGTTTCAAATGAAACATTATTTTGTTTTTCATGAGTGCGAGGCAAACGTTCAGCCGAATTTCTAAGAATAGTTTTAAAGTGTTTATAGTTTTAAAAAAAAAGTTGCAGGAATGTTTTATTTTTTGATCACATATTGAGGCAGTTGAACCGGATTGACATCCAATTGAAGAGTTTTACTGCCAAAATTAAAAACTTTTAATTTCGTTAAGTTCTAAAGTTAAAAAAAAGATTTTAATTATTAAAATGTGTATGTGTATTAAAACACCTACTCATTTATATTTAAAATAAATCACTTTAATGTTTACAAAATTGTTTTTAAAATAATTTTCTTATACTGCTTGTTTTTACTTTTTTTTTAAATCAATTTGATTAAAAAAAACAAGATGGCTAGCTAATTACATCACTGTTGCTTTTATTTTAACCATTATAAACTCATTCTAAAAGCGGAGATTTGTGTTGTTGTCCTTGTTTCAATCATCCCTGGTATAATTCTTAGATTAGATTGAGCTGGAGATTAATATTTGCTCCATCTTAGGCGTAGAATAAAACAACAAAGAAAGTGTTTCATGGAAAATGTAAGAGGTATAAATAGTTCCACTTATTTGGAGTAGTTACTTATTCTTGACTAAACAAGCTGTTTCCCAACTGAAAATCAGAATTGTTTTTACATACTTTGATTGGAGTCTGTTGAGATCCAGAGTTTCGGTAGCAGTTCAGACATTTAATTTGTTCAAAAAAAATTTGCAGATGTCAAATACCATACGTGTTGTTATCATCAGAATGGCATGCTAACTTAACAAAGGATGGATCCCTAACTTCCAAATCTGCTCCAGTAATGCCATAAACCTCTAGAAGAAGCCGGAACCTCTTTACATTTAACTTGCCATTGTCAAAGAACTTGAAAATGATCTAGAATAATAGTGTGCACTCTACTTGAACAGTACATTACCATAAGCTAAAATTTTCTTTTATTCTTCCCAGGGTAAATTTCTTTTCATTAAATCTCCACTCAATTTAATTATAAACCTGTATTCCTAAGTAATATTTAGCCTCATACATAAGATTTTTTGTGTTTTCCTGTATTTTATAGTGGGTCTTGGAATCTTAGTTTTAAGATTCTAAGTTTGTTTTCAATTTTTGTTTATTGGAGAGTGACATGTGAGTTTTTATATTTTTATGCCTAAAACCTTTTTATAAATGCTTTAGCAGTCATGTATATTTTAAATACTTACCTGTCATTATTTTAGTAGCTAATAATTAATTTTAAACACTGTGTTTGCACTTTTGCAAAACCTCCAAAAATCTTTTGGCTGGCGTCTTAATTTTCCAAATTTTCTGCAGGTGGGGATTTCATTTTTTATATCCCTGCAAGTGGAAATGGAATTGTTTTTCTCGATAATTTTATAAGTGGCCAGCAGGAAGATAATATTTATCCCTTTGTAAATCACAGGTGAGAGAGACTTTCACTGCTAAAGTCTTTAAAGCTTTCATATTTTCATACTCAGGTGGACTTTCTGATAGAATTATTTTATATTTACATGTGCTTTAAATTTATCAGTGTGTACTCGGAACTTGTGTCACAAATTTATTTCTTAATTATAATTATTTGTAATTCATTTTCTTTAATTTCTGTGGTAGACATAACTGTTTTTCTAATGATTTACTTGTCTCCTATTGAGACCTTTAATTATGATTCTTAGAGTAGTTTTTGCCAATCGTTTAGCTTGGATTTGCCAGTTTTAATTATTTTCCTTTCATTTTAAATCATATTTCAGTTGTTCTTGATGTAAATCAATCACCTTTATTTTAAATGTAATAATAGGTGCAGCTTCTTTCATACATGACATTCATGGTCCGACATGGTTCACGGGCCTCGGAAAGCTTGCCAGCGCTGGTTTCGTTGATTTATTTCAAGTATCTATCTGAAATGGAAAACCAATGTTTGGGTGAATCCTCTGCTGAATGAAATTGCTTTCTCCTTTTTATAATTTGTTATTAGAAAATCAGTAGGTCTACCAGAGCAATGTGTTTAGTCTTTCTGGTACACGCCTGAGCTAGTTCTATTTGTTAACTTAGAAACTTGTCTTATAAACCTTCTCTTAATAACATTTTTGATTATGTTTAAACTTAATTTGGCTGATGTTTGTCTTGGTGCTCTTGTGTCTCAATTGCCTAAACAATTTTAAGATCTCTTGTTTTTTCCTGAGATTAGTCAGCACAAACCATCATCATCATCTATTCTGATCACAGTAAATACATTTTCCAGATACGTAGTGGTCTGGTGGTGTTTCTGTGTCAGAATGGATTGAATGTCCGGTACAATATATATATATATATTGTACCTATCTATATATATATATATATATATATATATATATATATATATATATATATATATATATTTAAATGTTAACTGATATCTCAATAAACTCTCACCAGCATAGTTTTTTTTTTTTTTAGGTTAGCTCTTCGCCAGTAGAGGTGAGCACCAATTGACTAATTAATTTGTTTTTACTTTTAAAACTATAAATGCTTGCTAGATTGGGAGTAGATTTTTAAATGTTTTTTTCTTAGTCATGTTACTTTTTGCATAAACAATAGAGGGGGGAAATAATGTTCCACCTTCGATTAGTTTATGAGTTATGCAAATGTTAACCTAGTTACTAGCACAATATTAATTCAAAACAAATATATTAATTATGTACTCCTTTTATATTTCTTTGTTTTTACCCATTTAAACATAAATAGATACTTTTTGTAAAGCACACCTTAGACTTAATTTTCTATTATGTTAACATAAGTGGAGTTTTAATGAATAAATGTAATGAAAAGAGGGAGGGGATTAGAACTTTAGTTTATGTTAAAACTTAAATATATTTTCTAACAATGCCTTTAATTTTACATTTAGTAAATCCGATCATAACATTATCTTTAATTTTATTACTATTGGTTATAAGCATAGTTCAATATATATTTGACTAGTTATTAGTCCACCCAATGAAATGTTAGCATAGGCTATTATTCTTTACGATTAAACTTTATCTAGAAAATACATTGGGATGCCCATGTCATCTCATCTTTATTTTAGGTCATAATTAGGGCAATGATTGTCCCTGGACTATCTACTTATGTAACAAGAGCAATGAATGGAATAATTCTGGCATTGTTCAGCCCATTGCTACTCCATCCGAGACCCTTAACTCCAGAAACCAATTCCATGAAATGTGGTGTTGAAATGCAGCATATTCTTCTTTCCAAATGATAAAGCATTTTCAAGAAATGGATCTGCACATCTTATTTGGCCATTATGCTAACACTGCCATATTTAATTATATTGTATTCCTCTTTTTAAAAAGCTTAAACCTATAAATATCTATATATCTGATGTTATGGTCTAACTAAATGTATTTTGCAAATTAGGTATTTTTTTTATTAATGTGTCGTTTAACGACTCTGAATAATTTATAGAAATACTCCCACATAGATTAATCATGCAAATAAAGTAAATAAATCTTTATTAAACATTTTCATATATAATAAACTTATGATAACTTGGTCAGGTAGTTAACTGACAATTATGTAACTCCTCCTGGGATTAGTCAAGCTTGTGTTTCTCTTCTGTAATTCAGGTGAGTCACCATATTGTACACGATATAATCATGCTAGATTAATTATTGAAACATCATAATGTTGCATCAAAAGTATTAATAATATAACTTAGCTGTGAATACCTATTTTAAAGTGTGAATAATCACTATTTAATATAATGCAAATGTATTATTTTCTGATATTATTAAAAATAATCTTAAAAGCACACATCTCTGATCATTGCTAGTTCTTTATTTAACTGATTTAGTTAAATTTTAAAATAGTTATTAAGGTATAAATGTTATAATTTGTAGAGCTATAAGATTTCACTAATGTTAAGCATATGTGATTGTCAATATCAATGTATATGCACACCTGCCATGATTTTTCCCTGAGTCTTTTTATTTCTCCATTGTTTGAGGTTGGCCAGTAATAAATTAAATAATATAGTATCACCAGAGTTGCTGCTCATATATAATTGAATCTTAAATCTGGGCATATAGGGCAGAGTTCATGAGTGTTCCTGATATGTGTATCTCACACATGATTGGACTTGAGGTACTTTTGTTGAGATTCTAGATCAAGTTGAGTGAGGATGCAAACTGACCAGTACAATATAAATCTTATTTTTTTCTCTTTAGGTTTGACCCACAGGCAGATAATATAGATTTTATAGAGTGTCTTATCAGATTAAGAAAGATAAAGAAGACATTGTTTATTGCCAAGCACAGAAATATCATAAATAAAAAAGAAAGAGTGCCCAATTATCTAACAAATAGAATATTTAAATGGACCAATGTAAATGAAAATGATTGCATAATTATAATTAAAGTATAAAAAGAGTTTTGAGCTTTAGGTTGTAAAGTTGAAAAAAACCACTTGATTATTGGAATAAACAAACATATGCAGATTTGAATTATAAATATAAATGAAGGTGGAAGATCAGTATTATTATTTATATAATTAATCTGGTTTTGTTTAAAGGTAAATGGTTCATAAATATAAATCACCATCAAAACAGTCATGTATTTTACAGCAAGAGGATCCAATCTGTTGTCAAGACAACTTTCATAAATATAAAATGGATCTTGATTTTTACTTTGTATATATTAGTTAAAACATTTCAGAAAAGTTTTTATATTTAAAATCTCTTACATATATTGCAACATTTATGGTTGGCTACTAACTTTTAAAATAACATATATTAAGCAAACTTGATATTAACTTAATATCCCAAGGCTTAACTTGCTTTTCCAGTTTTAAAATTTTGGGGCTTTGGTTACTTGGGGTTTAAATATTTATCTATTTATATTTAATGTTACATATGCAAGTCTATGAGAATCTTTAAAATACCATATATCATTATATGAGAGATTTTTTTTTAATAAAATTTCAAAAAAGTTATATTTCAAATCTGCACATACATGTAATATTTATAGCTGACTATTAACTCCCATAGGTATTGAAGTTTTAAACTTGAAAAAAACCTATATTTAGCTGAAAAGATCTCAGACTGACTGATGATGGCTTTGTTTGCATCATAGTTGAAATATTTATCTAGATTAGATTAAAAAAAAAATTATGTTTTTAAATGTTTATGTTAGTAAATTCATTAAAATATTTAATATGCATATCATGGATAAGGCTTTGTTTTTTTAAAAATTTCAATAAAACTGCTAAACTTCAATTATTGACATATATACAGAATTGATACCTGACTTTTAACTCTTATATAAATTTAAATATAACTTGAGTTATTTAGTTGTTCTTGGTTGGGGATTATATCAAAGCTGAAATATTTAATTAGATTATTATATGGTAATTTTCAGTTTTGCATATACATAATAAATTAGTAAATTTAACAGATATTATTGATGAAATATTTTAAATATTTTTTTATTTTCTAAAAATCACAATCAAATGGGAGTAGGCAATGACCAATGAAGTTTATAAACTATGAACTGCTTTTTGCATTCAGAAGAAAAATATTTTAAATACAATGTCTTATACCCATATAGAAACTAAATTACTACAGTAAATTTATACATGTTTTAAGGAAACAAAGATTATAAGTTTTTCTCCTGTTTTATTTTCTAATAGATTTTTTCACAAAAAGCTGAATGTTATAAATAAATATTTTTTTACCAGATATTACTGATAAAGTAATTTAACTATACTTAAATGTCTGTTATTATTTTTTTTTATAAAAATCTCAATGAGATAATAATAGACAGTGATCAATGGTAATAATGAGCTATAAACACTTTATTTGCATTCACAAAGAGGATTCTTTTAAATTTAATCACTTGTTTTGTATAGATAGAAAAGTACTACCATAAATGTATACATGTTATAAGGAAATAAAGCTCATAATTTTTTCCTAGTTTACCTATTAAAAAAAAATTTTACTTTATAACATTCAGCAAATTTATTTTAAAATAAGAAAAGTAGGAAAACTGTGGGTTTTATTTTTTTAAACCATGTTTATATTTACTGCAGTGTTTGGTCTTTAAATAAAAAACAAGAGATTGCACATAAAAGCGGTTCCACTTTTGAATGCAAAAAATGGCCAGGTTTACTATTTTTACTGACCATTGCCTACTTTTATATGACTATGATTGTTATACAATAAAAAAGTATAACATATATTTTCATAAATTTAAAATATTGCATAAATAATAACTGTTAAAAATTATTAATATATAACATTTGCCTTTTGATGGAAGAATCTATTATAAAGAAAAAAAGGAGAAAAAGTGTAAGACTGTTTCCTTAAAGCATGTATATATTTATTGCAGGCTTTTAGTCTCTATATAAGAACAAGGGATTAAATTTAAGGGATTCCTCATTTCAATACAAAAAAGTGTTTATAGTTCATTATTTTCATTAGCAGCTGTATTATAATCTGACTATAAAATAAAAAAAGATAACACGTGTCTCTACATACTTATATAAAATTGACGATTATTTAGTATATAATACTAGAAAAAAATATAATAGTAATTAACTTTTATGTACACTCTTTTAATCTACAGAAATACAATCAGTTAATTCTGGATTGAAAGAGACTATATATAATAGTTAATTACCATTATATTTATTACTTTTATTGTTTAATAGTTTTTAATTAACAAACATTTTATTTTTATTGTATATATATATATATATATATATATATATATAATAAAAAAAACATCCCATATATATATATATATATATATATATATAATGGGATGTGGTTTTAGGAAGTGGTCGTAAAAATAGAATTGGTGGACATACCTAGGGTGATGGCAAATAAACATCAAAACTCCCAGTCAATTTAAAATATCAAATTAATTACTAAAGTAATGTTTAATAATCTAAATATATAAATAATTTTATATATTAAAAGGAGATCATGAGATCTAAAAATATGTGAGAGATCAGCCAGTCACTTTTCACAGCAACCATAATAACTAACCATTAACCAATGTCATAATAAGTCAATGTAATTACTAATAATGAGCAATATTCAAAATACCATTCATCATCATGAATGTTCAACAATTAATCTACACCAAAAGTCAATCTTGTGACTGGATTTGAACAATAAAAAAATTTAAAACAACACTTGATCTGGTGACAGGATTGGAAATGGGTTTTCTGTAGACCAGACTAACTATAGAGCCATTGCCAACTTGGTGCAATTATTTGAACATTAATTTGGATGCACCAAATTAGTGCTCATCTAGCAAAATACATAAGAATCATAAATATAATAATGTTGGGACATTAAAACATGCTGATCGTCATCAATACTTTGGTCACTTAGAGCCATTAATGCACAGATCAATGATAAACATCATTTCTAAGTCTAAACCAAAATAAAATGTAATGCATGGGTTTCAAAGAGTATTATTTTGTTCTCCAACCACAATAATGATGATTGATCATCACTGGATGCCCAAAAGCACTAAAAATACATTCCCTCTCATATATTCAGTTGCTTTTCTCAAATCTTGCTCAGAAAAACACAAGCTCTATAAGTGTTGTGGTGAACAAGAGAATGATAGAATACAATTTTTAAAAATATCTAAAACCACTAGAATAATTATCATAACTTAATACAAGTTTATTAACAATAAAAATAAAGAAAATGGTTTTAAGGTCTAGAATAAGGCTATACATATAAATTAAGCCTGATTTTGATTAATATACAATAAAAAATTATCACATTTATGGTTTACAAAATTACTAGACTCACAATTCAAATTATTACATTATGATTTACATGACTAATACATTAGGTTTACTTAAAAACCATTCAGCACACAGGCATGTGGCTTGATATAAAATGAACATGTGTGAATTTATCAAAATAATAAAATTATTAAAAATATATTTCATAATTAATTCCATTTGAAAACTATACATAAAATTCACACATACTTGTACATCTAAGAACATATAAATTATAATAATTAATATTATTAATAATTCTCTTGTTTCAGTCAATAAAATATTTTTTATCTTTTTTAAAAAAACTGAAGTCAATTTTTTTACAGGTAATTCAAAAGTTTTTTTTTTTATGACATGTTACTTTTATTAATTAATTAAATCCTTAAATTAATCTTAAAAAAAATTTTAAAGTCCTCTTTTTCTTTTTTCAAAATAATCAATCATTACTTTTAGATTTTAATTCAATTCAAGCAAATTATTTACTTGTTATTTTTAAAAATATATAGATTTTTAAATGTCATTTTAACCAAATAAATTATTTAAAATTTCATTCCCATTATATATAATGCTACTCACCATTGTATATACATTTATCTGTGTTTCTCATTATGAGTTGGTATTGGTAAAACAGATATAATCCAGGATTGTCATAATCAGGAAGGTATACTTAGGTATACTGCCATTCTTCCTTCTGTTTAAAGCTTAATGAGCTTTAGGCTAGCAAACTCTCTTCCAAAACACATTTTACAGGCTAATTGATCCATTTTAAGTTGATCCAATCTTCAAGTGAAACAAAATTCATATCTGGAAAGTAGAACTAGTAGACTGATCACTGCTGGATTTACTGGTTTGATATCAGCTGCACCTTTATGGGAGCTATTTTTATTTTCATAACATTCCAAACTCCAATTTTGATAGCCAATTGCTTCACATAAATATTAAGACAAGAATTGTCTTCAAAAACATTACTATCCAAACTTTGCAGCTGGTTTATTTGGCCACAGTTTGTCACAATATTAAAACAAAATCTTTATGGCCAACTTTTACAAAAACTGCAAGTCCAACTGAACTGATATTTCTTTATATGCTCTTTTTTAGAATCATCTGAGGTGATATAAACACATCTGCAGACAGTTTTCAATCTGTCTAATCCTTTTTAATCTTAAGGTGATAAAAACACAGTTCCTGAGAAAAAAGTTTTTTTCTGTCCAATCTAGAAGCAACTCTGAAATTTTACCAAAGTTGTGATCTACATGTTTTTACTTTAATTATTTGAAATTTTTAATCTACAAAGATTTTTAAAAATAGATAGAGAAATGTATACAAGCATTAATAAAACGATTTTCAACAATAAATCATGCTTGTTTTTTTTTAAATTTCAAAATCAGAATGATATATTTTATTTACACCTTTTTTTTTTTTTAAAAAATATTTATTTTATAATAAAATTATGTTTTAATTCAGAGTTATTTAACCCTTTATTTATTATTTTTAGTCAAAGTGAAATGTATAAAATATCTACAAAAATTATGTGTTTATTTTTACTTTATATATATATATATATATATATATATATATAAAGTAAAAATAAATATATATATATATATATATATATATATATATATATGCGGACATAACTATGTTGCTGTGTGCCATGTAACCCAGATCGTTAAAATATAGGCATATTTCTCTTAATACTTCATTCAGAGGACTTGTGCTTTTCTGATAAAATTCAGTGCTCTAGTTGAAATATTAACAGTGTCAATAAAAAAAAATAATTGGGAGGATAAGCAAATAAAAATAAATGAAAATAAATAAATACATTTATATACTTGCAAGTGATACATAAAAATAAGGCTTTAGAGCTTCAAGACATTTTGGTAAACTTATTAGCTTAAAGTAAAAAAGTAGGATTTAAGGTAAGTGTTAAAAAAAGTATTATTCAAAGATTTTCTCAAAGAAAAGAATAAAGACTAATAATGATGAGTTAGAAGCAGTTAACAACTACAAAAATATTGGTCAGATTATCACTACATATGGAAACAATGCATGGAATTAATCATAGAATTAAACTTGGTTGAAGTGCTTTTCCTAGAAATAATATAGTATTAAAAAGATTTATTCTTATGTGTTTGAAAATTAAGATTTTTAATAAATATGTGTTAACTATTCTTATTTACAGATCTGAGACTGGAACACTTAACAGAAGAGCAATACCGAGATTTTATATATTTCAACAAAGTATGGAGAGATGTATGTTAGAAATAACAAGAAAAGATTTAAAACAAAACACATGGGTGAAAAAACAAACAGATGATACTGATATTGTTAAAAACATTAAAAGACTGAAGTGGAATTGGGCTGGACATATTGCTAGAAAAGATGATAAAGAATGCGCACTTGTAATTTTAAAGTGGATTTCAAGAGATTATAAAATACAGAATAAAATCATGTGTGAAATGGATGTATAAAATAAAAATTTGTTGTGGTGATATGGAGAAGAGAAGCTAAACATCAGAGAAGATGAAATGAAACTGGAGAAACTTTAATGATTAAAAGTTATATATATATATATATATATATATATATATATATATATATATATATATATATATATATATATATATATATATATATATATATATATATATATATATATATATATATATATATATATATATATATATTATTAATTAATGTCTCTATTCCATTTATAATAAAATATATATAATTATTCAAAACAATCCAATAATTAATACAATAAAAAATATTGTTAAAATAAATATATACCATAATTTAATAGAAGTACTTGTAACTATCTATGTAGTCGTTATCAACCAGATTCAAATTGTATTACAAAAAAAAGAATGTTACAAATGTATACAAAAAGAATTACATCATACATCAATTTTCCCCCAATTTATTAATTTTTATATTAGCAACATTTGATAAATAGTTAATTTAAAATATTCCAAAACTAAATTTAGTTATTAATTAATATATTTTCATGATATTTTTAGTTTTTATGAGTGTCCCCCTCAACTCGATTTTCTCAACTAATGCCCTCTACTTATTGGTTAGTGAAGATATCAAATGCCTAAAATTTGTATATATATATGATTTGAGAAAAAGGACGCTCTGAGGAATGTACTTGTTATTGTACTGAAATGTCAGCTATTTAGCTGTTTTACTACATGGAATATCCTGAAAATAATAATAATATGAAATCATCATTTACCCATCAAAATATTAGAATTAATATATATATATATATATATATATATATATATATATATATATATATATATATATATATATATATATATATATATATATATATATATATATATATATATATATAACAATAAGGGCTTGTGTGTTAATGTGTAGATGTCATGATATCAGTCAGTAATTTAGTCAATGTAGTGATGAGCTGAGGTCGAGTCAATATCTAAGTAACCAAGTGTTGGAAGATGAGAATACAGTTTTGCTATGTATATTTATTACATAATTTTATTATGTACCATTAACAACAACAATTACTTGATGTAACGATAGGCACCTATTGCAATAAAAAAAGGAAATTGAAAATGTGAGTTTGCTGGACAACAGATGAAAAGTCCCAGTATATAATCAAACTCAGTTTATTTCTGTTCTCTTTCATATTTTATCAAGTGTTATAACAACCACAAGCAGCAAATAACTTAATAACGAACATTAAAAAATGAACACTGTGTTCAAAGATATTATCTTTTCTGTATAAGATTTTATAGGGCTGAAAATTAAAGCAAATCATCTTCAACATTTAACAAGGCAAAATTCAATGAACTTAAGCAGTACAACATAAGAATTAAATTAATTTTATAGTAACAATAGAAGACAAAAGACTGTGCAATCGAACAATAAAAAAAGGATGTTATAGAGCCAGCACATACTGATTAATGATGAAATAAAATTTCCCTTCATATAAATTTATTCAATATTAATCATAGACTGAAGAAAATTTAAATTTCTTTTAATTAAAAAATATATATTTGCTAGATAAATGTGCCATAAGACAAGGGCACTGTCTTAATTGCCATGAAGCATGCTGATGTAACTCACTTCTATAAATAATGCCTAATGCCTAATCAGAAGTGTTCAAGTGGAGTATGAAATAGAGTGATATCCAAAATAAAAACAATCTTGTCCAAGCATTACTGGAAAATCTGGAGAATGATTGAGTTATCAGAATGGATTGTATACATGAAATACATTAATGTTTAAATTATAAACTCTAATCAGGAAGATTTGAACAAAATCAAAATTATCATATTATGTATTATTATTCTAACATATTGAAGTTTCAACATATTTACAATTGGGAGAGTCCATTACATAAAGAGTGATATAGTGTGGAGAGAAGGTTTATTGAGATAGAATTTTTTTTGTTTTGTAAATAAAATTTGGGTTCATTCCCTTCATAGAGATTTGACATTCAATCATTATCATCATCTAATAATATGGTTGGAGGTACAAATTTTTGACACTCTTTCATATTAATTTGCACTCACTAGGACAGGACAGAGTTTACAATATATGTTTACTTGTTTGTGTTTTAACTAATAATGGTTACATTTAGTTATTTCATGTGTATGAATAACATTCTTGTATGAAAGACTTTTTCTATCCACTTTCGAAAACTTCTACATGGTGGGAGGGTCAAAAATAAAATTTCTGCACCAAAAATTGGATCATGGAGCTAATGAACATATTGTGATATAATTTTGTAAATTTTTCTTTTATTCTAATTTATTTTTTTGCTTTTAGTTAATCATTGATTTTGTACATAGTGAGTGTCCATTGATTCATATCTACTATAGCATGGGATGGAATAAGAAATAATCATAGTCATTGATAAGATAGAGATACTTATGGAGCACATACAATCAAATTTTTACTGTTAATAAAATTTGGATTTTTATAAATAAAAATGGTTAATATGTTTTAAATTAAATTGGTCTATAGTTTACCAAACTTGTTCATACAACCACTTATTATTTTTTTTTTTTTTTTTATATATATATATATATATATATATATATATATATATATATATATATATATATATATATATATATATATTGAAGCAGTCAATCTAAGCTTATGATTGAACTTCAAGGTGTCATCTACTAACGTGTATTGAAATCTCACATACCATCCTGCTACTTTAGTTGGATATATATTACATATATAATTGAGATGTGAACCTAAAATTTATAAAGATTAACTTTACAATTTTTTATTATTATTTATTATTATTAATTCTTTTTTTTTATTAAAATTAAAGTATATTAGGTGCAGCTGATATATATATATAGTAATGGGCACACGCACCATTACATTATTTATTTTAAAAATTAGACATTAAATTAAAAAGAAAAGTTCGCATATAAAAACTTTTTTAAGAAATAAAAAATTAAAAGTTAAAAGTCATTTAAACTTTATATATATAAAATTGCTGAGATGAAAAAATTATTAAAAGAAAACTTTATTAAAAAAAAGAAAAAGTTTTAAAACTAAATTTTCAACAAAAACTTAAAAAGATTTAAAGATAAAATCTATCTTTAAATTTGTACAATAAATTAATTAATGCCATTGTATAAACTGGAAATGATTATTAATTAGTCCAAGTGAACTAGCCTTTGGGCATTTCAAAATATATAATTAAAGGTCAGATAGGAGAAAAAAAACAATGGGAATAGAATGGTCAATGAAAGAAATCCCTCAGGAAATGGAACTCAACGAAAAAACCATCACCATCATCATGACACAATGTGCACTCTATCCAAAATTCTAATATAAAAGAAAAGTTTGGAAATAAATTTTAGTGAAGAAAGAGCTGGGAGAGAAATAGAGATGTGATAGAGAGATGTGTTAGTGCAGGGAAAGTGTAAGGAGAACGGATTGAAAATACACACTCTTCAATTCCTTCAGTTTTTAAAAGGAAACGAAAGAGGAATGACCAGTTGTTTTCCTATATTGAGGACCACAGGACATCCAACTGTTAAGCATGGATTTTTAAAACAGTAAGAACTCTAACAAATGAACTTTAATTCTAAAAAAAGAAACTTTTCCAGCATGTTAAAACCATGAAAACATTAGTTAATTAATGAACACTAAGTATAAAACTTTCCCAGTATTTAAATTATTGTAATAGAAATTCATATCTGACCAAACTTAATCAGTTATTAATAATTATTTTATTGAATGTATTATTATTTTTTGTAAATCATTTCCATTAATTTATTTTTTCTGTTCTTTTAAGTTTTTATTATAATTTTTTAAAAATAAATAAATTATATAAATGTTAAATTTAAGTCAAGCATGAATGGCTGCATAGATTTCTAAAGTTATATTAATTAATTAAGGGAGAGTTAATCTTGGGTTATTTGTTTCGTAGTTAAATTTGGTTAGTCGATTGGATATATTGGTGTAATTAGTAAATATAGCATGAGATTCACTACATGAAGGATCCTATTATATGCCACACTTGGGCAAAATAAGTCCCATATCTCACTGACCATTGGAAGCAGATGGTATTCCCTGCTCCTTGGATCACCCCTTTTTAGCCTATGGAATGGGATAGTAAGACGAAAAATGCAGTTCCTTCCTATGGAGTTTTTTATTATTATTGTTCTTCTCACCAGACAGATGTAGTATTTCTTTACTGGACAAGAGTCAATGTTTTCTATAACCATGCTGTTCAGATGTACCTTTCTGACAGTATGGTATTTGTGCTGTCTGTATTCATGCTGCATTGAATACATCGATATATCAGATAGATTGACATTAGTTTGACTGCAAACTTTTGGCCTAAGATTAAATCAGGGATAGAATTTTTTCTTTTCAAATGCAATCTATGTAGTCTATTTATACTCGACACTTTGATAAAATATTAAATTCATCTGTGCGAACTTCAAAAATAAAAGTTAAAAATGAAAATTAAATGTTAAAGTAAAAGTTAGACTAAAATAATAATTCTAAATTACATATATGTTTAATAAATGTTTGTGTGTTATTACTGGCAGTGGCTTCTTTTATTTTTTTTTTATATTGAAAAATATTTTAAGAATTTATATTTTATAAATTTCTGTGTCTCACTGAGCTAGTGGCATGGGCTGATGGTCGGAATAAAATATGTAAAAAAAATCAGATCTTAACTTACATATCTGCCTACTCTATAAATTTTCTAGGTTCAAATAGCCTAGTGGTGCCTTGTAGTGCAGATACGGTAAGATTTTATTGATCATCTGACCATTATAATATATATAAAGTAAAGAAAAATCAAATGTTTCTTGTCATTTTTAACAAGTTGTTTATTTTAATATTAGCAAAGAGACATCAACAATAATGTAAAAAGGATGAGCATAAACTTGCTTAATATAAGATATATATATATATATATATATATATATATATATATAATATATATATATATATATATATATATATATATTATATATATATAATTCAAACAAATATATTTAACACAGTATTCAAAATTAAATAATATATTGAATACTGTGTTAAATATATTTGTTTGAATTATTATTATATAATTTAAAAATACAGACATTTAATGGTTGTAGTTTATATATATATATATATATATATATATATATATATATATATATATATATATATATATATATATATATATATATATATATATATATATATATATATATATAAACTTTTTTGTTCAAAGTAGAGAAAAAATTATTTTATCTAGAGAAGAAAATCTACCATTCTAGACACAAAGGAGCTGAAAAGAAAGTTTGAAGGTCAGTATCAAACAATTCGAACCTGTAATACTTTTGAAGAAATCTTTTAACAGGATTTTAGAAAGTGAGAAGAAACATTTATTTCATAAAACATCTAAACAAAGAATTCAAAAATTAATAATTTGCAAACAAAATAAAATATTAAAATCTCTAAAATCACTATTGTTTTCTTGCTATAGATTTCCGATTTTAAATCTAATACATGCAATAGCAAAAGAAATGCTGACTTTTCTCCAATCAACTTAAATTAGGAAAACTAATATAAGTTTTGACACATATAATAATGCAGTAGTAAGTATAAGGAGAATGTCATGGAAGAAAGTCTATCATTAATTATGGAACCACCATCATGATCAATGTGGGATTGTCCTATCTTTTCATACCTGGATTGATAATCATTGAAAAACAATCCATTATGATTTTTTTTCCCTCTTCATTTCAAAACTCCAGTTTGAAGTTTAGTAAAGTCAACCTATCCACCGGTTGTTTAAATTCTCAGATATGTGTAAAGAAATTACCATAGATTATGAGAACCATCCATTAGAACAGGGTCTATACCAACTATAAAGCCAAGTTATAAAGTTGTTTTCATCCTATTATTGTTTGTATGTTATATATAATAATTTTATTTTCTTTATTTTAATATAGGGCCAAATAGCTTCAATTTAAGATTTAAAAAATAAAAATAAATTTATTTTATTGCCTTGGGATCTATGAGATATTTTCTTGATTATGAAATAATCCAATCACTATCAATGAGACAAGGCAAGCCATTACCTAATACAACATATAAATTCAATAGTCATACATGTACAGCACATACACTGTCATTAATTGTTTATTCTAAAGTTTGTGTTAATTATTAATATTTTTAATATATTTTCTTTTCATATCTTTTTAATTATTTGTTTCATGAACTTATAACCCTCCTTCATTATACATACATCTATATAACAAGGGGATCTTTTAACATATGATAAAATTGTTTTTACAAATATTACTTTAGAACGTAGAAAAATGTTATTACAGGAACTATAAAAAGACTAAAAAATATCCAGCATTTTTTAAAAAGTAAAGAAAAAATAAAAGATAAATAGTAATAGATTAAAAAAGTGAATTTCTCTAAATACTTTTATACCAAAATCAATGTGAAATTAAACTTGATATATAGAAGTTTGACTGAAATGAATATTAAATTTAATAGTTAATATTCCAAGATTTACACATTTAAAAGAACGGTAATACAATGCCTCTGGAATAATTAATTAAATTATCACGAATAAATAAGGACAAAAAAACATTAACATTAGAATATATTTAGTATATATAATAATAAAATTATAATAATAAAGTACTTTCAATATATGAATAAAACTTTGTAACAACAAATATAAAATATATTATCACAATGAAATTGAGATGATAGAATAATAATGTTAAGAAGATATGAAGTAATCACAAGCTATAAGTTCTAATATGTAAATGCCATGTATTAGACATATTGCATTGCTTTGCAATCAGCCTTTCTGCAACAAATTATAAACCTATTAAATATACATTTTTTATATTGAGATTTAAAATTATGTAGTAAAAAGATTGTTTAAATTTTTATTTATCAACAATCTTACCACTATATATGCTACTGTCCCTACTTTTTTCATGTCTAATGCAAAATTCAAGCCTTTCCAATGATGTTTTTTTTTTACAAATGTGTATCACAAGTTTATCTTTACCAACAATGGTCCAATAAACTTGTTGATCTCATCATATTTTATATAATCTGTTTTTATCCATTTAATACCGACCTTGGGTGATAATTAATTCAATTAACAAGCTCTTTCTTATATATGTATTTATATTATTGATATATTTGCCTTTTTTAATACAATAGTTGAAAATGTTATAATTCCCTGCGATGATATTTTCCTTTAACTTCCGATACTCAGAATCACATGAACTCCCTAATGTATATATTTAATTATCGAGTTAATTTCGATTGTTCTTTTAAAAAAATTGCAATGCATCTGTAATATATATTGTAATTCGTTTTAAATATATTTGCACATTCCACATAGATATACAATATGAATCATCGTTTTATTTATAATGAAAAATAAATTCATCTTTTATTTCTGTTTAACTTTTTCATTTTTAAAATATCAATAATTTTAGCTTGTTTCTAAACATATTCATTTTTTTTATCTGTCCGTGTTATTTCTAACATTCTTTTTTCGAAGTTTTTTTATTTATTTATTTTGATATTTAAATTTTTTGTTTCATTTTAGAATTCAATATTGTTTCATAGTCAAAGTACATTAATTAAAACATTTTATTTTTAAAAAAAAAAGGGTTATTATGTCTTAAAAGTAATTATGTCATTTATTTTTCATTTTTTCTCATATACATGCACATACTCATATAAATTTATATAAGCGTATAAACAAATTTTAATATTGTTTCACATTGAAATCCATACTAAAATTTAAGAAATGGTAATTTTTTTCTTAAGTGCTTCATTACTCAACTTGTCACAAATCCTTTGCACTAAGACTCTCTTAAGTACCAAAACCCTGCTCAAAACTTGTTTCTTTACTAAAGCAGGAGTGCTCTAGTCAGGCTATTAAGTGAAGATGCTAATCAGAGTTAAGCTGTCACTTCTAAAATGTTCTTTCCTTTAAATTATTGATTTAATTTTAATTGATTCTAAAAAAATTTGCGGTCTTGTATAACTTACATATATACATATTGTTGCCAATTTATTATTTTTTCCCAACTTAATACATCTATAATTTATATAATAGTATAAAACCATTCCAATGATTTCACTATATCTATATATAACAGATTCAAAGGGAACTTTTTTACTAAGTAAAAAAGTTGATCCTTTGAACGCTCTGGGGATATTGAAGTACCTATCGCGATAAAGTTTAAATGTATATACTATATTACTGAACGTTGCAAATTTTATTATATGAATCTTCATTTAGTAAATAAATATACACAATGAGTTTTTCATCAACGTACGCCAGCAAGCATAACAATTTTATTTGCATTCTTTTATATCTGAGTTTAAAGGCAAGCAAACTCTACACCTTTCTTCTCAAATACTTAGTTTTTAATTAGACATCTCTTAACGAAGACATGATGAATATGAATGCCTTTGTGTGAGGTTGAATATTTGTTTATTTTATTTTTTCTCTTACACTTATGACAGACAAAAAAAATGTCATCGAAAGACAAAAAAAAAGTTAAACATGAACATATTATGCATAAATGCTATCATTAAATAACATATATATATATATATATATATATATATATGTATATATATATATATATATATATATATATACACTGGCTATGTGCAACTGTACATGATTGCAAGAGGTAAGTTTAAATACATATAAAAAAAATGTTTGAAAGAAAATGGGATATTAATAGACATCATAAAGTAAGAAAGTGAAAAAAATGATATAGTGCCATATATTAATATACAATCTGTTTCAACAATGCATAACTATAAGCAATTGATGTAATATGTTCGTTTTTTTACAATCTGATTTTTAACTGAAACACAGGCTTATTCTATACCCGTGTCTATATATGTAATATACAGGGTAAATGAGCACAGACTTTCAGATGACCCATCACTCTCCACTCTATCCAATAACACTGATTATTTATCTTTTCAGCATATATGTGCTTGAGTGTATCAGTGTTATTGGATAGAGTGGAGAGTAATCTGATTTTTAATAAGCTCTTAGGATACCATATTTTGAGCATTATATTTGCAAATATTTTACAGAGATTTTTACCTCTAAACAAACATATTTGCTTAGGCTTAGTTATAAATTTAATTTAAATCATTCCTGAGAAAAATTTCAATTACAAACATATTTATGCAGAATATAGTATAGAGAAACTATCACAAAGATTGATCAATAAACAGTGTTTCATATACAAGTATTTTTTATAAAAAATACACATTAAATAATGATCTTGGAATTAATTTTCAAGTAAAGCATCCTTTCACCTTCATGTTAATAATATAATAAATACAGAATTTAAAATAATGGGCATCATACATAGACAAGGTAAAATATTTCATCAGTCAACAAAATATAAATTTTTCCTCTCATTGTTTTTCCAATCATAGAATGTGGCTCAGTTATCCAGAATCCTTACACAAAAAGAGATTTCCAAGTAATTTAAATATAATCTTTTAACATTTTATTCTTTATTATATGGTAATGCATATAAGAAAAATCTGACACATTCCATGTTTATACAAGATTATCTGCAAATTAACAATGACTTCAGACTTACTTTCAAAAATTACCTCCAATCCCTCTCAACATTATATTAGATCATATAGACCAATAAATCTAATTCCTTGTTATTCAGATGCTCTTAGATTTTCTTCCATAATTTATATAATTAGCACTTGCAAAAAAGATTTTATAAATAATATACTTCATTTGATTTCAATCAATTGCACAAATGCCTTAAAACTGAAGTACAATTCATGATCTTATTACCCAAATCACTTTCCTGAGTTTATCTGTATTTTTCTTTTCTTCAAACATAGCTCAATGTATATGTAAACAAAAAGAGTACAACATCACTTTTCTTTCAGGCTAGGACTTAAAAACACTCTAAATGTTGAACAAAGGAATCGAGAATAGAATGAATCCATTCTATTTTCTATTCCTTTGTTCAACAATTCAAGTGCTTTCATGTCATAGCCTGGGGAAAAGTTATGTACTCCTATATATATATATATATATATATATATATATATATATATATATATATATATATATATATATATATATATATATATATATATATATATAATGGGATCTTTTATTTAGGTCCCTGTATTGAATAATCCAGAATTTTAAATCATAATAATATATCTGTCATGAAAATCTTAATAAGTGGCTTTAAATAAAGACTGTTCTGGATGCACTAGGAAATCTGCTTGAGTGGAGAAGAGGTTTCAAACCCAGTGTAGGCTTTTACTAGGGATAAAATAATAATTTTATCAGTATTATTAATAACTGGGAGATAAATATTGCTATTTTTATTATTGTTGAATAGCAATTGAAATAAATAAACAAATAAATTAAATTTATTAAATCTTGTAAAATAAATGGTTATAGTCGGTTATAGTCAATTCCTTAAGCATTTTTTCTTGTAGTGAATCCAAAATGATCATTAATAATATAAGTAGTTATTAAAAAAGAAGGTAGGTGGAGTAATATTAATATATTCCACTAAGGTTATTGGTCCATTTGTTACCACAATGCATTGTAATAAAATCTATATATTATACAACAAAGATGTGTGGGGGGGGGTGATTAAGAAACAGAGAACTAGAAACAACAGACTTCAATTCTACTCTGATAAAATAAGGAAGAAAAAGTTGAAAAATTAGAAAAATTTGGGATTTAATTGAATAAGGATTATAGTATATTGTTATCTAAAATGATGGAATAGAAATTTCAAAGCCTTGCTATCATTTTAAACACCATTTTTTCATCGATTGATGGTTCCTGAAAGTCATACTGGAAAAAAAAATGAAAGCCATGTAGAAAAGTCCTTACCTAAATAAAGATTACTTCAGATATAGAACAATTTAAGAAAATGTAAGAAATTATTTTTATTTTATTGATATTGGTTAATTTTCAGATTTTAAAATGATTCATAAATTATTTGGACTTAAAAGAATGAGTTGACAATGTTGATTTTTGCACTATTATTATTATTTGATTTAGTAGAAAACTATGCATGTTTGTAAATTAAAATCTCAAGAAAAAAATAATTCAAGATAATTTTGAAAAAAAGTATTATGCTATATATAGTACATAAATCAAAAATTCATGTTTGAAATAATCTAAATTTTAATAAAGTAGAAGGAAAATGCATGGATTTATTGTTTATTTTTATTAAGAAGTAAACCTTGTCTGCCAGATAGCTATCATGCCAACCTATTTAATTATAGAAATGGAAAGTTATAGATTAAGTAGAATGCTAAGGATAACATATTTAGAATTGAATAAATTATTTTTACTGTTGCTAAATGGTTATTACCTTGCCCATGGAAATGTAATTAAATAAATATTTACTTTTAAAATTTTTCTGTGCAATGCATATAAATAAGATATTAAAATGGTTTAAAAATGCCCATTCTTTAAAGATTGTTACATATATTGCAACAGGAGGAAAGAACAGTATCAATAAATAATTTAAATTAAACTGAGAGACTGCAACCTCTCAAGCACTTATGACTATCAATATCCAATCAGATCATAAACACTGAGACAGAGAATTTAACAAGAAAATGGTGGTTCCACCCTCTTCTTTACTTGTCTTTCTATATATCCAAACCAGTCCAAAGTACTTAGATCTGAAAGTGTGAAACTTAAATATCTTCACACTCAACTCTCTGAGGTCAAATTACAAACATACAGCATGAAATCTTTCGATTTACTACACAGTAGTTTTTCGATGTTATAACTTGCAGCAATATATGTAAATAATATTTATTTTATAAAGTGCAGATGGTATTGAAATTAAACTGAGAGACTGCAACCTTTCAAGCACTTATGACTATCAATAGCCAATCAGATCGTAAACACTGAGACAGAGAATTTAACAAGAAAAGGGTGGTTCCACCCTCTTCTTTACTTGTCTTTCTATATACTTGTCTTTTTATATATAACATCAAAAAACTACTGCATAGTAAATCGAAAGATTTCATGCTGTATGTTTGTAATTTGAACTCAGTGAGTTGAGGGTGAAGATATTTAAGATTCACACTTTCAGATCTAAGTACTATGGACTGGCTTGGAATATAGAAAGACAAGTACAGAAGATGGTGGAACCACCCTTTTCTTGTTAAATTCTCTGTCTCAGTGTTTACGATCTGATTGGCTATTGAGAGTCATAAGCGCTTGATAGGTTGCAGTCTCTCAGTTTAATTTCAATATCATCTGCACTTTATAAAATAAATATTATTTAAATAATTAAAAAAAAAAGAATATGTTAATTATAATGAAATTCTAAAGTCATTTTAAAGGAAGATTTTCTGGATTAAAATGTTAACCGATTTTAATTATGTTACACTGGAAAAGTGTTTGAATATTGTATGATTACATTAACATTGAATAAAATGATTGAAATATATATATATATATGTTAAAACGAAGATTGGCACGGGTTAAATATATAAAATACATATTTTGCGGGTTCATCCGTGTTAAAAACTTTAAATATTAATATACTGACATTTCGACTTGGTCACACAAGCCATCCACAGAGTTATAAAAGGTAGAAAGACGGTTGTAGAGGTGCTACAATCACTGATTTGAATAAAATTTTAAAATTCCACCAATAGCAAAAGATGTTAAATTTAGGAATGTTTTTTAAAAAAATCTTTCCAAATAGGAGGAAGTTTGAAAGTATCATCTCGCTTATTGATACAATCTGGCCTTTTAAGTATCTCAATGGCTTCTCTAATTTTGCATTGGTAGATATTATCACATCTGGATATGATCCTGGTACTAGAAAAATCAATTTTATGACCTGAATCTATAGTATGGAGTGAGAGTGCTGATGATGATGAGTGTTGTTTAACTGCATTAGCATGCTCATCTCTCCTAACACTGATGTGATGATTACTCATACCTATGTAAGAAGCTTTACAATTTTTACATGAGATTTGATAGACACCATGAGATTCAAGAGGGATTGAATCCTTAGGCTTGGTTATTATATTGCTGATCTTTTGATGAGTAGAAAATGCTGTATCTATATTATAGCATTTTAATATACGTCCGATACTGTCTGTAGTTTCTTTTACATATGGAACACAAATCCTGATAGCTGATTTATCATCTTTTTGTTTCCTATTTTGTCTATTTTGGGTCTGAAATAAGGCTTATTTTATAAATTTTTAATTATAACTATTTGCTAATAAAACACTATAGTTATAATTACAAATTTATAAAAAAAGCCTTATTTCAGACCCAAAATAGACAAAATAGGAAACAAAAAGATGATCAATCAGCTATCAGGATTTGTGTTCCATATGTAAAAGGAACTACAGACAGTATCGGATGTATATTAAAATGCTATAATATAGATACAGCATTTTCTGCTCATCAAAAGATCAGCAATATAATAACCAAGCCTAAGGATTCAATCCCTCTTGAATCTCATGGTGTCTATCAACTCTCATGTAAAAATTGTAAAGCTTCTTACATAGGTATGAGTAATCGTCGCATCAGTGTTAGGAGAGATGAGCATGCTAATGCAGTTAAACAACACTCATCATCATCAGCACTCTCACTCCATACTATAGATTCAGGTCATAAAATTGTTTTTTCTAGTACCAGGATCATATCCAGATGTGATAATCTCTACCAATGCCAAATTAGAGAAGCCATTGAGATACTTAAAAGGCCAGATTGTATCAATAAGCAAGATGATACATGCAAACTTCCTCCTATTTGGAAAGATTTTTTTTAAAAAACATTCCTAAATTTAACATTTTTTGCTATTGGTGGAATTTTAACATTTTATTCAAATCAGTGATTGTAGCGCCTCTACAACCGTCTTTCTACCTTTTATAACTCTGTGGATGGCTTGTGTGACCATGTCAAAACATCACTATATTAATATTAAAAGTTTTTAACACTTATGAACCCACAAAATATATATATATATATATATATATATATATATATATATATATATATATATATATATGCATGCATTATTTTTGGAATGTAACTCATCATAATATCAGTTCTTATCATTTCAGCTCACAAGGATAAATTAAACTTTACTAACAGGATAAACTCTGATGGGAGAAAATGTTTGTTTATTTTATTTTTTTTATTGATGTGTTAGTTTATAATACTTTTGTCATGTGTCCTTTGGAAAATTTTCTATGTATCATTTTTTTTTTTATGTATAAAGATACATACATGTATTATTACACATATTTTTGCTGTTTTCCCAATTTGGTATTACCAGGGGAGAAGGGAAGATATATTTACCTCTTGTACTTTTAAATAGTCATTAATATTTTATTAAAGAATGAATAAACGGACTTAAGTTTTGTCAAAGATATACTACAGACCTAGTTGTTTTTTTATATGAAAGAATTAATCGAAGTTTTTTTTTATTTTTTAAGTTTGCTTATGAACATGTCCACTTTAAATATAAAATGTTGATTTATTTGCTTATCAAGCAGTGATTCACCTATAGATAGGTTAATTATAAAAATGATAGCATGGTGAACATAGGCAATGTTTTAGTGACATGTGTATTTGATGTTTGATGTCTGTTCCTGCTTTAATACGGTAAACCTATTCATCTCAAATTTTAATCAATTATTAATTGTGCAGAATATGATAATTGTCCTTATCATATTCTGATAAAAAAAATGGCTTTAGTATAATGCACTACTTTATAATTTTTGAATTCTAAATTTAAAATTTGTGCATACCCTAAAGTCCTCAATACACTGTTGTTTTTGTAATTTAAGTGCAAGTTCAGCTTAAATAAGGTTTCATTATTTCATTCTTTACGATAGTCTAAACAGTAATAGTGATACTTTGAATATCAATGTATAGGTTGGTTGTATTGACTAAGAATATGGTCATTGGGACACCAAGTATTTTTCCATCCCTGAGTTTAATTTAATGTATTGGTTTTATTTCATACAATGTCTCTGAATTGAAATTTTGTAAATATTGTAAATAAATCTTGTTGTGTTGAGAATTTATTTAGTTGTCTGTAGTCTTATTGCTAATAACCATACACACTATTGTTTTTATTGCTATCAACATATCAGAAGATTATATATTGAAATCATCATCGACCACTATAGTACAATTAACTATGTGTTGTTATATCCTAATAATTTGTTTAAGTCCTATAATTTATTAGTAAATCTAATGCATCATCAATTAATAATTAAATATTATTAACCTAGAGTACAGATTATTTTAAGTAATATATTAAAAGATAAACATAATATTGCTTTAATTGGTTTAGTTAAACCCACAGAGCTATCATTCACTGATCTTGATCACATGATTTATAATTATTTGAGAAAAGGAATTTGGTAAGTTATTGTTTCTAATTATTAAAAAGTCATTCCTATTCCTAAATTTTAAAGTTTATATTAGTTATAAAGTTTCTTTAGAACTGTTAAATACAGTTGTTAATTTGAGATTATATTAAGAGCTATCATGTGCATTATGTTTGGGTAGTGGCAAAATTCCTCTCACTGACCCAAATATATGTTGTATAACAATTTTGAAATGCTAGAACCCCGAGAAGAATTAGTTGTTAAGTTTCAAGGTAGAATTTAAATTTGTAATAAATTTATATTTAGTTATTCATCATCGTTAGACTTAAAGGTAGATTACTTTCACTATTTTATGAAAGTCAACTAAACTTTAAGATGTAAATTACTTCTTTTGTCATAAAATGCATAACTTGTTTTGACTTTATGATAAATACTCTGGTTGTGGCAAACTTGAAATTTCTATTTTTATTTAGCTTATCTTTTTACCATTTAATACAATATTAATTTATATTTTAAGATTTCAGTCTCCATCGTTAACATTATTCTTCAATTTCATCTTGATCATTCTTTTATTTATTCATTCTCATTTTATATTAATTCATTATTATAATTGATTAATCATACATTAACTTTTATTCTTTTATCATCTTAACTATTCATTAACTCTTATTCTATCATTACCTTTATCATTCATTATTCTCATAATCTTTGTTCTTTTCTTTTCATTCTTAGACTTATCTCATTCTACTATTTAATTATTACTTATTTTCATCATCCATTTAGTCATCTACATCATAATTTACCTATTATTTCATTTATAATTTTAATTTTATAATCATACCAGAGATATAATTATTAGATATTCATTGGTTTGCTGTATGTCAAATTTAGCTCATCACATTTTGTTTGTTATGTGGATTTTAAAGATGGTTTGAACAGAAGTTATCATTTTTATTAATCTCCTTGTGATCTCCTTTAGATCCATAGTTTCATGCTATTTTTATGCAATAAAGGACTCATCTCATTAGTTTTACATTTTTGTTTCTTTATGTTTCAATTCTTGATTATTCGGGTAGTGAAGGTTACCAAAAAGCAAATTTGATGCCATGAAATGTGCAGCCAGATTCGTCTATGATTCCAGCATTCAAAAAGAAGGACATAAAGGCAAATTATAGCCCCAAACATTAGTTTAGATTCGTTTTTAAATAAATTTTATTGTGACTAATACACTTGTTTAAGCCATGTAAGGCCAATGGATACAGTCTGCTGTTTTAGTTGGGGTTCATATGAATTCCATTGAAACGCTTGTCATCTAAGTTGTTAGGTGTCTCATTTATGGAGAAATCCTTCTATATAGGCCCCATGTGTTTTTGAATAAGAATTTAGTGGCCAGTATTAAGTCCTTTGCCTGCAACTTTTTCAGCTGGATGTTGAATATTCCAAATGGATCAGGTCTGGGTGTTGTGAATTTGGAACCGCATCTGGCCATCCATAGAGCATATGAGATAAATATAGCCATACGGATGACTGGGAAGTCACCGGAGTGCAAGCAGCTCTTAAGGTCTAGGATCTTGAGGAGAGGAATGCTACATTCCATACTAATGGATCTCCTGATGTCGTGATATCCTGGGCAAAGAGACATGATGTGTTCAAAGGTTTCATCACCTCTTTGACAGAGATAGCATGTTGGCTCTATCTTTGTCATGTATCTTCTGTAATGTAGGAACCAGCTTGTTGAAATTACGCCAAGATTTATTTTTATAATATGATCCAAAAGGTTTGGTTCCATTACAAGGTGTTTAAAAGTTTTCATAATTCTGTGATTGGTCTGGCCTAGTTGTATTCGGATAGTTATTGGCTCTGGATTCAGTAGTGCATGTGCTTCCCAGATGTTGATCTTTTTCTGGAGGGCCAAGATGGAATTGCCATTGTGTCTGAGAAGTTTGCTAATGATGTAGTTTATCCAGGCAGTGCGTGGAGGTGGTGGTCTATCTGTGGGTATTACGGGGTTGATTATGACAGCTGTGGAGTATTTTTTATCAGGCTGTACACTAGGGAATGTTGTTTCTGGTGCATTATAGTGTTTACTGAATGGAGGGACAGCCCATTGAGTTTCTTGTGTTGAAATAAATGAGCTGAGCCGATTAAAGGTGTTCGGCCCCTCCAGATGATTTGGTTGCAAATCCTTTGGATTTGGGTATTGAAGGATTTGTTAAGCGAAATTATTGGTAGGTAGTAATTGATCTTGCTCATTATTTTTGCATTTATTAGGGCTATTTTTCCTTGAAAAGAGAGATATGTTTTGGCTATTGATTTTGCAAATTTGGTAGCTTCTTCCAGTAGATACTTGTGAAGGGTAGAAGACATGGCATTGAATGACATATGAATTGGGAATCCCAGGTAGGGTTGGGGCTGTGCAAGGAAATCTGATTTGATGCATTTGCCTGAGTTGATACACCAAGCTGAGGATTTTTGGAGGTTAATTGAAAGTTTAAATTTGTTAGTATAATTGGTGATTATGTTGTATAAGGTAGGAAGACATTTACGTGAAGGCAGGATGACAAGAATATCATCCATATAGGCAAAAGTGTTAATGCTCTTACTGAGACGGGGGACGAATACTCCTGGAAGCTTTTCAAGTTCTAGCAGCAGTGGATTAATGTACTTGATGAATAATAAGCCACTCAGTGGGGACCCCTGTGGGATGGAATTTTCAGGAGTGAATCCTTCTGAGTACGATCCATTAGCTGAAATATGGATGAACCGGTTGTTCAGTAGGTTGTCTAAAATTTGTATGATTTGTGTTGGGATTTCAGAATCTGCTAAGGTGTTAAGGAGGATACCTACATCCACAGAATCAAATGCTTCTGCAATGTCCAACTGGATGGCAATCGGTTTTGTGTGTCTGTTTGCTCTAATATGGTCGAACAGGATTTTAATTTCACCCATTGCCTCGAGAGGGGAGGAACCTTTTCTGGCATATTGAGAGGGTGATATATCTTGTAATATGATGTTTTGATATTTCTCTTTGATGACCCCTTCAATAATTTTAAAGAGGATGGTGTCATTGAAATCGGTCTAATGCTATTGATTAGTGTCGGATCATGGTTTTTCTTGAGGAATGGCACCATGGCGATGGGGTAGAATTGAGGTAGCACATGCTGCCCTGTGGCAGATGGTTTAGCACACTTAGAGTAATGTGGCTTGTGAAGTGGCTTAAATGGTTAAAAACAAATCTGGGAATGCCGTGCATGCCCGGGTGGACATTTCTGGGTAGACTGAGGAGACGGTTTTTGATATCCTCCAATGTGATTCCATGTTTCACTTCAGTGGTGGAACAATCCCATTCAGCATGTGAAGGAATCATGTGCCCTTGAAAGCGATTTTTGTAGTGGTTGTTAATGTGTTGAAGCATTTGAACTCCCACAATTTGTCTGTCTTTGACGAGCAAAGAGGCTGTAATTTGCTGCTTGGATTTTGCCCCCAGATCCCATCGAAGGTAACCACGGGTCCAGCAGTGTTGGGCAGGTAGGAAGAGTTTAGCATTTTTGGTAGCAATTATTTCAGCAATCTGTGCTTGTTTAGCTTTATACTAACCTTTCAGTGCGATTAATTTGTCTATGTTGTTGCCTTGAGGAATAAAGGCTTTAATTTGTGTGTGTAATATGTCAAGGTCTCTCATTAGTGGTTGATCAAAAGGGTAGGTCACAATATATATATATATATATATATATATTCGTTTCTATATATTATTATTATTATTATTATTATTATTATATAATTAGATTTTTCTATAGTTATTCTTACAATGTGCTTTCTATAATTGACTATTGGTTGTTGTTTTACATTTTAAATAAAATAAAATTGAATTGAAGGTTTTATGTGATTATTTTAAGTTCATTGTGAAAATAAGACTTTAGATAATATAAAAATGGCCAAAGTCTAAATTGTAAATTATTATGGTACAAGGAATTACATTCATCAACATTAACAATACAAAGCAGCAAATTAAAATAGGAATGATTGCCTTTTTTCTATCAAGCAGGTTAGACTTAATTTATTTTGAAGTGAGGAAAATGAAGTACATACAATTACTACATAAGAAAATTTTCATAGTGTCATTGCCTTATCAAGCAGAAGTCATTGAAGTCTAACACACTACTGGAGATATTATGTTTATTTTCTCAATGATAAACATTTAATTAAATTTAAAGATGAGTTGTATCATGTAAGTGCAAAATTTGAAACACAAAATATGTCACATTTTTTTCCTGTTTGATTCATGGGGTTATAGTTTTCCCAGTTTATTTGGTAATGACAAAGACAATGAATTACAAAAATAGTTCTAAGTTATGTGTGTGTGTGTGTTGTTTAGCAAAAATTAAATGTCAACTTCTTTCAGTTAAAATTTAAAAACTAAAAAAAAGTAGAGATTTTATAAAGAATACAAAAATCATTATTATTTATGTATGACATTATTTTTACTACTAGATTCTAAATAAATTTATAGTGTGATTTTTTTTAGTTCTTTGTTTATTTATTTACTTTTGTCAAAGTTATTATATTTTTTGTAATTATTTATTGTTAACATTATAATTTTTTTTATATTCAAAACAGTTTTTGCAGATATGAATAACTCAATATTTATATTATTATAAATAAAAACAACCTCCTGACAAAGATTATTTTATTAATTGTCAATAACAACAGAATATACTTTAATTGTTATCTGTTTTTTGTCCTTTTTGTTTTATTGCAAAGTTGACATTTTACATTTCATTATACAAATTTTTTAAATTTATGCTTTTGATGTTTTTTTGTTTTTTACAAAAAATAAAATGTTAATGTAAAATAATTCAAAAAATTAACACAATAACTTTCCTCTAGTAATGAAAAAATGACAACAGAAAAATTTAAATTAAATTTGTCAAACTTTTTTCTATACCCCCTATAACCAAATATATTTTAATCATGTTGAAAGTTTTCTTCAAGTAAATCTAAGGCCTAAATTCTATGATTACTTTATTTATATAAATGATCTTCAGTTTACATAAATCTGGTGACAAATAAATTAATTTTAGCTTAATTAGTATTAAAACATTTTAGAAATAAGGAAAATGTGATAAAAAATGGAATTATTTAGAAAAATATGAAAACATCTTACCTTTATACGTTATTAATGTAAAAAATTCCCACTGTAATATAGAATATAAAATCACAAATCATTTAATGCAAAAGTTTTGATAAACTACACTATACTAATTGTTTTCTTGAATGTTTGGGATACTGATAATATGTTGGATAATTAAATGTTGAACATGTCTAGACAATTTAAAACTTTATTCGAACTTTTTCAAATACAATCATTGGAAATAGAAGACTAGTTATTAGAAAACACAGGTTGTCTATTAACCTATATTATCTATCTATCTATGACTTTTGCCACCCAATATATATACATGTATTTATAATATTTATTCTTTTATTGTTGTTGATTTTTTGTCATTTAATAGTAGTCTTATATATAGTCTGACCTGACAATAGGTGGTATGACCTTAAGCAGATGTGCCAAATACCTACATTTTGTCATACTTGGACTCTAGCTAGGTACTAATTACTAGACTTACCATTTTCCCAACTAAATTTCTTCAACTATCATAATTGAATTTAGGTAATGTGGTTATTTATCTTGATTCATTTTAACATGATTAAACAGTTCTAATGTGTAATTGATTATAACAAATGTCAGACTCACTTTCCTATAAATAGATCACATACCCTTAACATTAAACAAATCCAAAATATTTATTCAATGGCATGAGAATACCCAGACATTTCTTCTTATTAAATATATTAATACTTTCATGAATAACAAAAATATCCAAATGTATGTAATAATATATCTACAGCTATTAAATTTCAATTAGATTACTCAATAAATTAATCTATCAATTGATTGCATATAAAATTTGATTCTTATTATTTCAAAGAATTATGATTAGCAATAATCATAAAAATAATTCTATAATAAAGAGAACTCAGGATAATCATTGAATTTTATTCATTCTTCATACTTCCTATAGATCATCAAGAGGGATTTTACTGATCTCCATAAGTAGTGCACTAATTAGTAAAAGAATTATAACCTAAATTTATAATCAAACTTATACTATTATTTATATTTATGATCCTTAATATTTGCTATTAAAATAATATTATGTAATTTGTAATTCCCATTGAAATTTTCACTAAGTAATTCATCATTTAATACACAATAAACAATCATACATCAATAATTGACACTATTATCCATGACTTATGTGATCAAGGCAGCTTCATCATCATCATTATCAACAACAATTATCAATCCATTGCAAGATGAATGTCTCTCCAAGTTCAATCCATTTTCTCTGATCTTTAGCTTCTTTTCTCTACATCACCCTGCACACATTCTTATTTCATCCATCTATCTAACATGTGGTCTATGTCTGGGTATTTTACAATTTCTTGGAATCCAGTTTAAGATTTCAATTAGCCATCTATTATCATCTCTTCTAGCATTATGTCCAGGTTAACTCCACTTCAGTCTATTAAATATTTTCAATGACATCAGTAACACCTGTTTGTTCTCTTACACATACATTGCATTTTCAATCTCTTCTTGTTACTCCTAACATACACCTCTCCATACTTCTTTGAGTGGTCTGAAGTCTCTGTATTGTTCTTCTATGAAGTGTCCAAGTTTCAGATCCATAAGTAAGAACTGATAAAACATGTTAAAACTTCCCTTTTCAAACACATAGGCATATTTCATTTTAGTATCAAGTAATTTTTACCAAAAGCACTCCACCCAAGCTTAATTCTATGATTAATTGTATCTATTATGTTTCCATCTGTATTAATAATCTGACCAAGATATTTGTAACTGTTACCTTCTCCTAATTCATAACAATCAATATTTATTTTCATATTTTGAGAAAATGGATTACACATTTCTCTAGTCTTTTTAACATTTATTTTTAATCCTACTTTCATCTGATAACTTGTGCAACATTTCATGCAGCTCTAAAGCATTATTTTTAAAAAACAACTATATCATCTGCAAAATCTAAATGACTTAAATAATCTCCATTTACTTTCACTCCTTTAGTTTCCCATTTTAACCCACAAAATACTTTTTGCAGCAATGCTGTAAAAGGTTTTGGAGATATGGAATCACCTTGTCTTACACCCTTCTCAATGTTGACTTTCAAAGTATCATTATGTAATCTAATTGTTGCTGTTACATTTTTATAAATATTCTTTAAAATATGACAATATCCTTGATCTATACCTTGATGATCCAATGTTTTAATCACTGAAGAAATGTTTATAGAATCAAATGCCTTTTCATAATCTACAAATCCAAAACATAATGGCAACTCATATTTATTTGCCATTTCTATAACATCTGTCAATACCTGGATATAATCTACTGTACTAAAACCACTTTTAAATCCAGCTTGTTGCCTTGGTTGGTGGGAATCCAATGTTCTCCATAGATGAGTTGTAATTATCTTGGTAAAAATTTTGTATAAAACTGATAAAAGGCTTATAGGTCTGTAATTTCTAATATCTTCTTTATCATCTGTCTGAAATATTAATATTAATAATGCATTCTCCCAATCATCTGGTACATCTTTCTAATTTAGACATTTGGTATATAACTTTGCTAAAACAATTCTATTTCTTCACCTGATTCTTTTAATATATCAATTGTAATTCCATCATTACCTGGAGCCTTTCCTTTCTTCATATATTTAATTGCCTGTCTCACTTCTTCATTTAAAATTCTGGGCAATTCAGAAGATGTAATAGATATAGGAGTTACTTGTTCTTTATTACTATATAATTTTTGATAAAGATCTTCTACCCATTTCATGATGTCATTTCTTTTTTTAGTAATAATTCCATCATTTTTTCTTATTGCAGACATAAATTTCCTACCAATACCAAAATATTGTTTTACATTTTTGAGTCTTTTATTTTCTCCTACATCTTTCCTTGCTAGTTCAGTTATACTTTCTTATATCATTTTCAATTCTTTTCCACACCATTTTACAAAATTTGATATATTCAATCATTTTTAATGCATCATTTTTATATATCTTCATATTCCTTCTTTTTTTTTATAAATTCACTAGTCTCAGTAAAAATTACATTGGTCAATTGATGCTTTTTCCACAACTATCTTTGTTGCAGTTTTTAAATGTTTATCAGTTATTTTCATATTAATTTCATTCAAATCTGAATCATGTTCAAAATCTACTAATACTTGTACCTGATTTGTAAGTTTTAATTGAAATTCGTTAGAATGTTTCTGAAGATTAGGAATATCAATTGTAAATATTGTTTTTTCTTAATAATTTTTTGTCTTTCTAGTTTTGCATTAACACATATCTTACATCTTACTAATTGATGATCACTTCCTGTGTTAAATTTATTAAGAACATTACAATCTTGAAATATGTATCTTTTGTTATTCAATATATAATCCAATTCTGCTGTACCTTCATTTGGATGCTTCCATGTCCATTTCCTTTTAACATTTTTTTTTCAAAAAAGAATTCATTATATAATTTTTTTTTCTGCAAGCTCCACAAGTCTATTTCCTCTCTCATTTCTATTACCAGAACCAAAATTACCTACAGCACTTTCATCTTTCATTTCTTTACCATTTCTAGCATTAAAATCTCCCATAACAATTTCAAAATGTTGTTAACTCTGATCAAAAGTCTTTTGTACATCCATATAAAATATTCTACTATTTCATCACTATGAAAACTTGTTGGGTCATTAACATGAATTATCTGCATTTGGTATCTGCTATTAAGTTGTATAACTAATCTTGCCACTCCTTCAACTTTTTATTTATAATGAATCCTACTCCACTTGAATTTCCAATATTTGTGCCTTTATAATAGAGTACATGTCCACTTTTTAAATCAATTGTCCCTTCACCTTTTCTTTTAACTTCACAATATCCAATAATGTCCCATTTAATATAAGACAGTTCTTCTTTTAATTCTTGCAATCTTCCTTTACTTGAAAGTGATCTGCAGTTGTAAGTACCTAAATAAAAGGTCATCATCAAATATCCACCTGGGTCTGCAATCAGGGGATTCTTAGCATCTTTGGCCACCAACTGCTGCCTTGGTTGGTGACTTTACAGTCTCCTGAGAATCCATGATTTATTTTTGTCTGTCATAATTGTATATATGTACTAGAAAAATATTTATCATTTATAAAAACATTCATTCTGCCTCATCAGGCAATTGAAAAGAAAGACCATGGTGTTTCTCGATTTTAAACTCAGAGGTAAAATGCCAATAAACTCACCATGCTGGTTAATGTATGTTGGTGAGCAGCCCATCCATGTTTGTATACTATATTAATGATCACATAGTAATAACAGCTGAAATGACAAGAACATATGGAGTGGACATTTGGAATTCGCCCTGCTCGGTTCCTTTAAAGTCTCCAAGAGGGATCAAAATGTCTCCTTTCAGTTAATAGCAAGCTCCTTTGTGCAGCATACAGTAAATAATATCTTCTTTAAGAAATGTGTACTTAGTTAACTATTACAATGTTATAACTGACTTAACTTATTATTTTAATCTCCAAATGTATTTTTGGGGTTCATGTGATGTAGTGAAGATGATTCCCACAAAAGAAATGCAACACTCGATACTGAAATTAATTTTCAAAAAACAACTTTAATCACAACATTTACAAAAGTATTACTAAATATTTTGATTAATAAATTATTCAAACAATCGGAGTATTAAGATTAAATACTTAAAAACATTATAAACAATTAATCGAAATTTATATTTCTGATATTTACAACAAAACTAAACAAAATATATACTTGCAAATGATCCAGTGCTGTCATGATATTTCCCATCTGAATATGTATAAAGTTTCTATATCATCCAGATCAAATATTTACCTTAGACACAGATTTCTTATCACTTCCCTTTTGTTTTTACCATCAATCCTTTATAATTTCGATTTCAAATCATCAAGATAAAATAAAAATCATTAACCCATATATTCTTGTTCTTTACAAAACTTATAGTTCAACATGGTGAGATTCACCATTGTTTAGCCCACAGGCCCAATGATATTTATCTCTTGATCTTGATTTAGCTATTTTCTTCCTGAAATTTTATTATTAACTACTAAAATTATAAATCAGTTCAATTTTCAAAATTACAAACCAAGGAGTACTTTATGGATATACTATCAAATTTGAATCCCCATTTTTCTTAGAATAATTTTTATCTACAATGTGAATAGACTAACCTTTAATACCTTTCTATCACTGACTTATGCATATTAATATATTTCCTAAAATACCACTTATATTGCATATCGCTATATTAAATTGTGGTTTGCAATAAAAAAAAATAGACATCAATTTCCCATAAACCGTTTTTTATTTTTTTCCAATTTGGTGTATTTGAATAGACACCCATACCCTTTTCATTACATATATATCATCAACTACTTTATTACATTTCCATTACTGATGTATGACAGTAATTATATTTATGTACTTAAATCTATAAGACCATTTAATAACCATAATTTTTTTAAATAATTACTAATATAGATAATCGAATTATATCACTTATTAACTCCATTATCTATTGATCTAATTTTCCTCTTATTGTAAGAACAACTATATTTAATTCATAAAATTAACACACACACACACACATATATATATATATATATATATATATTACAAGGGATTGTTTTTTCTTCCCTTTGTTTTTCTAAAATATAAGCTCTCACAATATAACAACAAAAAACTTTTATATTTTACCAGCATATTAATCGTTTATGCAATGCAGGCCTGACATTATCCAAATATGACTATAACTATGAAATTTGTCAGATATGGAATTACATTCCAGGTATCAACTGTTTGTTCTTTTCTCTGATAATCAAAGTGTATCATCAATTTGCCTTCTCCTCTCCATTTAAAGGCTTCCTGCATGAGTAGTAATATAATATATTTGACTGCTTCTCATTCAATTCCGATCGCGACTATCATGATCAAATAAAACATTAAGAACTTTTTTTGTGTTTTTTAAGTATCTAATAGCATCTTCTCTATATATTTTTACCTTCTCAGTCTATTATCTATCTGATATGTAGATTTATTTTGATTAAATATTTTCCAGGGTGTTTTCTATATAATAATCATTTTATGTATTTATTTCATTCTTAAATAAGAGATATTCTATCTATATTGAGAGATGGCTATTATTTTATACACATATAAACATGATCTTCATGGACATATATATATATATATATATATATATATATATATATATATATATATATATATATATATATATATAGTTTATGAGTGTAATTTTTTTTTAAACTCTAGGATATTAAAGTTGTTAATTTTACTCATTTCTTTCCATAATGTTTTATTCAAACTTGCTCCACCATTTATTGCTTCTGTCTTATATATATATATATATATATATATATATATATATATATATATATATATATATATATATATATATATATATATATATATATATATATATATATATATATATATATATATATATATATATATATATATATCTTCTATGTTTGTTTCTTTCTACAAGGGTATGATTATGGTGCAATAAAACTCTGAAAGTGCTAAGCCTAAATAAACTATTATATATGATAGTTTCACCTTCAATGCATTAGCATATTATTAATTACTTTAGTTCAAGGAATTTCTTTTTAAAAAACATACTTAGCTTTATCCAAAGTAAATTTAGCTTCCTTTGTCTTAGTTTATAATTTAAGCACATATATTTATTTGGATTACTCTGATGTGGGAATGATCCAGATAGTTTATCTGTTAGCTCCAGCCTAAATTCAGTCTTTATAATGTTTCTTTTTAGTGAGAACTATCCATGAGCAGACATAAAACTTCTTTCGTCCTGCATTTTATTTATACCTTTTTTTTGTATAATGATTTCAAGAGATTCTAGAGAATTACCAATTGTCAAATTTTTGCCTGAAGTAGAGATGATTTGCTTAGTCATTCATTTTAATGAAAACTTTATTTTATTATTTAAATTATCCATCACTGAGGTTTATTATATTCCATGGTTAAAAAACAACAGTATTTAAAAAGGTTTTAATCAACCTTTTTCAAAATAAAAATCAAAAATTGAATTATTTGTTTCACTATATGTCATGACTTCAATTCAATTATCCCTCCAATTTTCATGAAAATTTATCTGTGTATTCTTTATTGTATAATTTCATTACACCCTCCTCCCCTTTCTTCTTTCAAATATTTATTTTAGCTATGAAGGTTTGGTTTGTTTTTAAAGTGAAATTTTTGTTTCTTGAAACGTTTTTAAATAAAGATTTTTTTTCTAGAAATTGGATTGAATAGAGTTCACTTTCTTGGTTTAGATCAGTACTTTTGTAAAGTGAATATTAATTATTTACTCTTAAACACCATTTAAAATTTAGTTAGAAAAAACAATAATCAATTTTATTTATAAATAAATAATTATTTATCTATATAACACTTGTTTGTTTTCAAGATAAAGTTTGAACTTTATTATCTTCTTAAATAAGATGAACGGTTTACACCTTTATAGCTATATAATGACTTTATAGATTATCTATATCTGATATATATTTTTGTTAATTATTTTACACATAATATCCTTTATAACTTTTAAATTAACTAACCCCAAATTTAAATCCTCTGATAACTGAAAATGACAATTATTTTCCCCAGCTTAACAAGTATCTAATCCTTTTGATTTAATAAAATTTAAAATTATACAACACAAAATTTTATTCTCAATTTTATTTTAGAATAGGGGTACTAATAAAAAAGGGCATATATATATATATATATTCATTTTTTATTTTGTGTTAATTTTTTTCCAATTGAACTAATTATTTTGTATATAACTGTTTTATTTTTGTTTTCACTGATAGTTTTTTGCCACCTATATTAATCTTTAGCCTGGTGCTTATGAGAGGTTTTGTGGATGATTGACATCACTCTAATTTCATTATTTTTAATGCTATGATAGACTCATTAGCTAGGTTTTTAGAAGTTCTGTAAGATGCTGCCCTCTCTTGAATTATTTTACAAGTAAAAAATCAATATAACTGCCGGTAAAGCTTATCAAAGAAGAAAGCTTGTCAGTGATTGGCTCTTAGCCTTCAAAGACAGTCTGATTGGCTGGCAAGGACAAGGAAACCACATAATCAAAGAAAAACACTAAGATTTTCAATTTGAAAATGATAAACAAATGTTTTAGATCATTATAAAAGTATTTTCTGACCAATTATAATTATTTTAGTAAAATAATGCTAAAAATAAAATTATTTAAAAAAATATTTAAGATTTTAGCAAAAAAAATATTTACTTTTCCATAACGTAAAACTGAAAAAAAAATTTACATCAGCAACTATTTTTAATTCATTACTAAGTTTAGCTTTTAATTTACCGCTATTGAATATTTTTACAATAAACAAATAGAAATTTATTTTTGAAAAAACTTTCGTTCACTTTCATATCCTGACAAATTATTAATATACTTTTTACAAACGAATCTAAAGTGAATATGATATTAAAAGGTGAATATATTTTGACAATTGACTTTGTCTTCAGTTTGTGAATTGGCCAATTAAAAGTTGTAATTTTTAACTCACTTGGCCAATAATATAATTAGTGGTTAAAAGGTTAAAAAGAAAACTTTTAAAACAATGTTGTTCAATTATCCAAATAAAGTGGTACTAAATTTTTGCTGGCCATATATATATATTAATGGTACAGAAAATAGGGATGAACTTGGGGTAATGGAAAATTATCATTATCAATCCCAAGTCAAAGATTCAAATTTAAACATATAAAAAAAATAAAGAGGAATGAGTGTGAGAGATCAGCAAGAAAAAAATAACTATGTTAACTATAAATGGGTTCACTCAGCAATATAAATAAGAAATAATTATCATGAATGATCAACAATAAAAATAAGTCAACAGTCAACCTTGTGACTTTATTTGAAATGGGTCTACTATAAACCAAGATAATTATTTAATTCTTGCAAGCTTTGAGCATATTATTTAAACAATAATTTGGATTGACAAACTTAAGTCTTAATCCATAAAAATATATCATAAAATAATGCTGGAAAACTAAAACATGCTGATCATCATTAATGCTTTGACCACTTAGTACCATTAATCTATAAGTCAACTGTAAACATAATTTCTAAATAATTGATTAAAATAAATGTTGTGCATGAACATTAAATAATATCCCCTTTGCAGCATACAACATTAGAGAAGTAATGAAATCATCATCAACTTTCTGTCCATAAACACTAAATATATACGCCTCTTATATAACAGGCCATTATGCATGAATCTAGTTTAATGAGGAAAAGCTCTATAATTGTTATTGTGAGCAAGAGATATAATACAACATATAATAATTTATAATATTTTAGGATTAAATAAATTCACTAGAATAATTTAAACAATGAAATATTAATTTATTAATAACAATTAAAGTAAAATGAAATTATGAACTGAAGAATATGGCTATAAATATAAATTTGGCATTCTGATTTTGATTAATACAAAAATAAATATGCTATCACATTGTGATTTACCAATATGTCAATAGGTTTACATAAAACATGTATATATCAGCACACAGACGTGCCTGCATATAAAAAGTGCATATCAGAATTGTGATAAACTAATAATAAAATTAAATAACTTATTTTAATAATTCATAAACTATGATTGATTTTAACTTATACATGTGTCTATATGACACTCATCTACATAAGCACTGACATGCTGTATAAACTAAAATTACATATCAGAATTATGTTAATTAATAATAAAATTCAATTCATTTTAATATATAAAGGTACATGTATGTGTGTACATTCAACATATAGATAATCTAAAATAAAGCTATTAATTAGCCTCTTCTAATTAATTGTAAATGTCTTTAAATACCTTCCAACACATTATTTTATTACTTAATCTAGAAAGATATTTGGACTTTACTTTTTTCCAAATAAAATATTCTATGAATCAATCCTTTGTTTTTAGATTTATAATTCAAACAAACATTATTTACCTGTTTTGCTTTTGAAATAGAGATTTTATCTGTCATTTTCACTAAAAAGTTTCACTTTTAGTAAATAAAATCGAAAATGGTCATTTTTTTATTATGCGAGTTTTAGTTAAATAATGTAGTCAAAAATTTTTGCCTTTAAAACCAGATGAGATCTGTAGGTACACTATATACAAAATGCAGTACCTTGGTCTGTGCTTCTTTACATATAGGGATAAAACTGTAAATAATATGATAATCTCTTGATAAGCTGGTTTCTTCTTAAACCATAGAATGGTTTGTTGTCATCTTTGGACCGACTCTAATCCAGTAACTATTGACCTGTATTGAGCTTCTTTCAGTCTCTTTGCTATTTAAAACATGCATATATATGAGCTATGAGTGATATAAAATCTGGGATTAATTCCATGTGAATCCAAACTCTTCCATTGTGAACTAGCAGTGGCTGAATACACTCTCTTGCCTTCAGTTATAACTTCATAATTGACATTACATCATATTCTGCAGACTGTAAAACTCTTCTCTCTAACCTTTTTAACCGTTTATTGTTAAGATAGAATTAACAAAAACACATATTAATTAAAAATATGTTTTTTTTATCTTGATTGAAAAAGTTAGACAATTTTTAATTTATCTTATTCCTTTCACAAACAACTTTCTATGATTTTACCAAAATATGTTATTCAAGCTATAATTAAAATATTTTTAATCAAAATAGATAGTGGAATTTTATACTTACCAGTACATTTATTGTAACATAAAAACATGTTCATTTTAATTTCAAAATCAAAATGAATAAATATTAATTGTATCTATTTAAATGTTTGATTTATAATATATTATTAATTCAAAATTATTTAATCCTTAACTGTTATGCCACCATAATATAGAATACATCTGGGTCCCATTTTGTGCGATAGATAGGTTCCTCAGAAAACACGTGCAAACGAAATGGTGCAAAAATAGACTAACTTACATTGAAAAAGGGGGGATGCGGTCTGTGATTTTTCAAAATTCACATAAAAGCAAAGCACCAACGTAAAATTACTTTAAAATTTGCACAAAAAAAAATAAGGAAATAAAATATGACTAATAAAAAATTTCAAATTTGGAAAAAATTGATACAAGACAAACTTTTTTTAACTATAATATTTAATTTTATTCAAAACAATATATTTTTATGCATAATTTACAGTACAGTAATTTACATTTTTATACACATTTTAATTATTAACATTATTTGCCAATAAACAGGTTCATTTGCAAACTAATAAATATTCTTCACAAGAGAAACTACAACTAGCACCAACTTCACTCTCATGTTGTTGTGTTAATGTTTTTTTAGTGACAACATAATTAGTAATTAATCTTTGAGATGATGATTTTATTAATTGTTTATGAAGCTCACGATATCCAAACATACAACCATGATCTCTCATTGGAATTTAAGAGCACGTTTGTGATTAGGATCATTAGTAAGAAAATAATTTGCCAACTGATTAGAAAGTTGAAGACCTTCTTGAATCATTTTTGAAGTGAAAGGAACAGGTTCCACTTCTGTTTCATTATCTTTTTCTACATTTTCTTCTGTATATAAACTTTTATTTTTGTCTTTAATTTTTTAATTTTCAATTCCGTTTAAATTCAAATTTCGTTTCACTGCTATTACTCACCTTTTAAAAATAAACTTGCAGACACTAAATGATTAATAATTGATTACATTCTTTTTTAAAAAGCAAAAACAGAATGTGATTTAAAATGCAAAATTAACATGCACAATGTTTGAGCAAATTTACATTATAATCTTGTAAAATTTAATGTGTGTATACATAAAATGTGGAAATCATGATTTTAATTTCATTATTGCATAAAATCTTACTATTATAAAGCACTGAAAATATTGAAATCATTAAGATGAAAGTCGAATTCCAATATTGTGTTATTACATTCAATATAATGTAAGTGCACAAAATTTATTATTTAAAGTAATAGTGCATTATCGGAGTTTGACTTCCGGTAAAACATGAATCGCATAACTTCAACATCATGTTAAATAAGTCCACATAAAAAGAGACCCATGTGTATATGTACAAAAAAAATTTGTCTGTTTATTTCTACTTTTTTTAACTTTATATATATATATATATATATATATATATATATATATATAAAAAGTAGAAATATATATATTTATATATATATATATATATATATATGCAAACTATTATGTTATTGCATGCCATGAGCCATATAGCCATCTCAATATATATATTAAAAAAAAAAAAAAAAAACAGTATTAAATTGAAAGTATTTTTTCAGGCTATAAAATATTTCTAAAAACTGTTTTAATTAAATTTTGTTTTTGAAGTTTTTTTTTATTAGATCTTTGATAATCATTTACAGATAGATAGAAGTGGAACTATTAGCTTTCAATAGTCAAATGGCTTCTCTATAAAAAAATGTTTCTTTTACTATGCTATAAAAAAAACTTCAGATAAATAATAAATTCTACACATTTGATATTTTTTGGTAAGGAGTGTACAAAATTATTGTTCCATAGTTCAGCATGTTAATGTTTTAATTACAATGAGCTGATATATTAAAAAAATGTTTTCTGATTCTTTTTCAGAAACTATACATTTTTTATCAATTAAATAACTGAAGACTATTCTATTTTAATACATTATCATATCTTAAGCATTCAAGACATCTACTATTATTATTCATAATCTTACTGTATTCATTGACATCACAGTACCTTATTAAAACTTTATTATAAATCAGAACATTGAAGCATTCTGTTTTAGGATTTCAAAGCAATAACTTTTATCAATTGTTTCAAGCCCTTAATTATATATTGATAATTATTTATTAATATTATAATAATACTTCTGGGCTTCATGATATATTTTCTCTCTTATTAGATAGAAAGAGAAAAAAAATGATTGAAAATAAATATTAAAAACTTTCAAGTAAAGCAATATTAATAGAAATAAATTTTAAAATGTTAATAGCTATTAATATTTTCTCATGATTTTTAATATGGTTGAAAACATAATCAACAAAATTAATCATAAATGCTGGGATACAGTACTTTTTGTGGAATTACTTTAATATTAAAGAAAAGTGTTTTAAAAAAGTTTTTTTAATAAATATTTTTTTTTCCCAGGCTTACTTAGGTGCTTAACAAAAAGTATTGGGAATATTTTAAAGTACACATCAAAGTAAGATTTGTATAGGTTAAAAGTATCATGGATGATCAAAAGCATAATGTTTGGTGAAAGAATAGACATGTATTTTTGATATCATTGAAACAATTAAGAGACAACAAATTTTTTGTCTGGATATATTTAATATAGTGATATAAAAAAGAGAAATTTAAATTAAAAATTAAACAAGCAGAGACTTTAATCCTACAATGAATCTACATTCCTTTAAAATGATGGTTTAAAACTATGAGTCTAAATATGGTTGGTATTTTATAGATATGATAAAAAGTGTTAGGTTTTGAGAATGAACATGTTTTATTTGTAATAAGTTAACTATGATATGAACGGGTTTCTGTAGTAATTGTTAATGTGTCTCCCAAGATGATATTAACTTCAATTTGATTCCAATTAATAATAGACTAGCTGAAGATTTCCAAATAAGTTTACATTTATTTGCAAATAGAAAATCTCTAATCAATCTAGCTATCCATTGATTATTGTCAGTAAACTGGTATCTAAATATTCTTAACTAAAGAGTAAGATATTCAATTAATGTAATTCTGCCAGATGGATATAATTGAAGAGGTAATAAAAACAAACTTTCAGTTTTAATGGAGATGCTTTACATTTTAATAGGTGTTGTTTGTAAGCTTTTCTTTTAACTGTCTTTTTTAATATAGCAGTTAAAAGTAATGTGTGCATATATGTATATATACACACATATAGGACGGAAAATATTTTAACTCTGAATTAACATATATACTTACGCTAGTAAATTGAAAAAAAAAAAAAAACCCGAAATAAATAAATTAAAATATTTTTTTAAGAGTATTATTCCTTATAGACTTTAGTTTTAAATTAAAGCAAATAAGTTGTAAAGTATATTTATTTATTTTTTTATACCACTCTTACTTAATTTACTTTTGTTCCGTGCTGTAATCTAATTACACTCAATAAATATTTTTTTACTAAAAAAAAAAAAAGCGCGAATTTTCTAATCCATTTTGATTTTGTAAAGCTTATATATATATAATACCGATTTTATATTATTTTTTAAATGTTGATAGTAAAATCATGTAAGCTAAATTGAATAGTACTTACTGTACAATCTTTTAGGAGTGTTTTTATTATTAAAATAAAAAAATAGATAAACATACATTAAAATTTAATGAGGTATTTATTATATTAATCTTTGCAAAAATTAAGAATATAGAACGTATTATTATTAAATTATTTTATATTATCATTATCCTTAAAGAACTAATACTTTTATTTAGAATATCAATAGTTGGATATCTTTAAAAGCTTATATGGCAGCAAAATAATGTTTTAATCGCAAAGAAACATAAAATTTCTAAACACAATGTTATAAGAATATTTCATTTTCTGTTTTATATGCATAGTAAATTGCATTTAGTTCGTATATTGGTAATGGTGTAGATATTAAGGTATTTGATTTTTTTTTAAATTTTTATTTTATTTTAATCTTTTATATCGATGGTCTTGGATTTGATTTATGGGGGTACTTGTGTATTTATTAGGTTTTTCCAGATTTTTAAACAAGACTAAAGTATGTGTATTTTTTATTCTAAATTAGGTAGTCTACTTATAAAATTATTATCTAACAAATTAATTTATTGTTAGAAACAATTTTATATCCCTGCAGCTTATTTTTCTAATAATTATTACACCCTTTATTGCCTTTCTATTGTGGTTTCTGCTCTTAAGTCGATTATATAAAGTCTCAATATATAGTAATGTTAAAAAGGTGAAATAACTGTATACTATATAAAAGTATTAAATAGTTTTAATCTTTTGTGTCTAGTCATCTTTGATATCTGAAATATTACATAGAATATTTAATTATATCTTATTTATTTTTAGTAACAGTGTATAAGAATTGAAATACAGACATTCTTCATATACCTGGAACTTAATTGTAAATATAGGGGATTTAAACATAGACTTTCAAGCACTCTTCAACTATCCACACTATCTCATACTACTAATATACATGACCACACACATGTAGAAAAGATAAATAATCACCAATATTCGTTCTAAACCAGCATTCATCAATCTTGACCAACTGATGTGTGCTGGTTTAGCACATAATACATATATTGGTCATTGTTTGTCTTTTCTACACATGTGCGGGCATGTGTATCAGTAATATGAGATAGTGTGGATAGTTGAAGAAGGCATTGAATGTCTGTGTTAAAATACCTTATATTAACGGTGTATAAATAAAAAATTTGTTTCATATAAAAACATATTTGACCAATACAAAAGTATATATATATATATATATATATATATATATATATATATATATATATATCTTTCAAAACAATTCTAATTTATTTTTATTTTGAAAATCTTTTCATAATTTTATATTTTAATTAGTATACATCAATATAATATTGTTTTATATTTAATAAATGATGTTTGAAATTGTACAAAAACTTTATTTATAATTCGTTAATGTTAGAATTCCCATTTATATGATGCAAACATGTTATCAATATGTGATTGCCAAATTTATAT